>JAQZBX010029627.1:0-15348 GCA_029593785.1 Cabassous unicinctus | reverse complement strand
GATGGATTGCAGGTTACGTTGTAGTCCACACTCGCTCCCACTCAATTCCGTAGGTTATGGCAGGATATGCATTGGCCTGTATCTGTCGTTGCACACATATATACTTTTACATTCTCTAGTAGCCACATTTAAAAGAAGAACAATGAAATAGATGAAACTAATCTTAATATATTTTATATAACCCAATATATCCGTCATCTTGTCATTTCAACATTTAACCAATATAAAAAAATATTAGAGATATATTTCACTTTTTTTTTTTTTTCATACTAAGTCTTGGAAATCCTGT
Organism: Cabassous unicinctus; assembly: GCA_029593785.1. Classification (NCBI taxonomy): domain Eukaryota; kingdom Metazoa; phylum Chordata; class Mammalia; order Cingulata; family Chlamyphoridae; genus Cabassous; species Cabassous unicinctus. Next base: position 15,059 of record JAQZBX010029627.1, on the reverse strand, counting down.
GCATGTATTCCACTTACAGCATTTCTTAATTTGGACTAGCACATTTCCAGGACTCAGTAGCCACCTGTGACTAACAGCTTCTGTGTTGGACAGGACAGGACTAGAGAGGGGGAGTGTAAGTGATTACATCTCGGACGTACGTTTTTCATGGCGTAACAGCAATAAAAAGTAGCCTTGAGGACTTACGTGGAAATGATTTCATCCGTAAATGCTGATTCTGTCGTGCCCAGCCCCCTCTGCTGTCCTGCTTCCGACTTGCCCCCAAAGAGAGCCTGTTCATGTGACTGCATTGGGTGCCCTCTCCCCCTCCCCTGACCCCTTTGTAGTCCAGTCTATTCGCTTTTGTTTCAAACGAATAAGCACACAAAAAAGGGCCCTGCATTCCATTGGGGCAGCTTATTCAAGCATGGCAGCGGCTGCATTTTCTCAATCAGAAGTCCACCCTCAACCCCAGCCCCTCTCCTGTTTTCTCAGCTTCTTCATCAAGTCCCTAGCATGGCTCCAGCTTCCAGGATAGTTCCAGGGGCTGAATTGACACCTGCCCAGGTAAATTAAAAAAAAATAAAAATAAAAGACTGAGATCTTTCTGGATCTTTCTTTTCCTCCTATACTAATGAGAGTTATCAGCAGATTTCTTTCCTTAGAAGGGACAAAGGGGCACATTGGAAGAGGGGGAGTTTGTGGTGGGCAAAGAAGGAGCCAAAAACAATGGCAAAGAGATGAAGAGTCTCCTTTAAAAGGCCAGGACTTTAGAAACAGCCCTTCTGAAAGTTAAGGAACTTAGCTTCCACTTCCCCAGAACCTCTTTCTCCTGCCCTTGCCAAGGAATGGGATCTCTGGAAGTCTGGTTTTGCCTCGGCTTTTCTTCTGATGTCAGAGTGTCCCCTCTGCTGACATCATCGAGGCTTCCCGACTGCGCTGAGGTCAGTCTCCTGGGTCAGCCTGAGGAACTGCCTAGGGGGTGGGATTTGATGAAGCCTGGAAATGGGTGCTCCCCCTCCCCAGTACCCCCATCTACCTTTAGGGCAGTGGTTCTCATCCTGGGGTGACCTTGTCCCCCAGGGGACATTTGGCACTCTCTTGAGACAGTTTTGGTTGTCACCGCTGGTGCTACTGGCATAGAGCAGGGTGGAGGCCGGGGATGTTGCTCAACATCTGCGATGCACAGGACTGTCCCCTGCAACAAAGCATCATCTGACCCCAAATGGCAAGAGTTAGCAAACCGGGTGGGCGCCAGGGAGGGAGGGAGGGGATGGGGAGCTGAGAGGGGCCCAAACTCAATGTCACAACTTTCTAGTATTGTAAGGGAGGGAGTGTGTGTCTCGGGTGATGCCCCACTTCATTCTCTCCGAAGCCCACCCTGCAATGTGAGCCAAGCCCAGGCAAGGTCCCATGTAGACCCTGTTACTCGCATCTCGAAGGCTTGAATGACTAACCTGCCTCTCCCGAGGTTGATGTGCAGGGCTCACGCAAGATAGAGCACTCGAATTTGCCATTGCCCTTAGTAAGGTAAAAACCAGCCATCAACATTTACATGGAGACCCCTGCAGGGAAATTGAAAAATGGAGAGAAGAGACAAGCCTAGTAACCAAGACTAAGGGGTGGTTAGTCACCTGGTGGTCTTGAATCTCTCCTTATATAGCCCATGATTGGTGCCGGAGGCTCTTCAGCTCCCGTTGGCTTAGATGCCTCCGGAATACTCATTTCACTTCTGGTAGACTGGCTTAAGTGCCCAGCGGTCTGTCCACCAGGGAGGGTGTGTCCTGGGACCAGGTATGGACACAGGAGGCCCCTGTCTATGGAAACCCTTCTTAGCAACTGGGGGGGCCTAGAGCCCAAAGTCCAAGTGCAGTGCTGACTTTGCTGTGGGCCCCGCCCAGAGACGAAACCCCCAGCCCAGAGGAGCCCTCTGGGGCACTGGCCGCAGGGGGGTTTGTGCAGTGGGCTTCTGATGACATCGTAGAGGGATCTGGAGTCCATCAAGCCTGACGCTCTCCCGCCCCACATCTCCTACTTGCAGGGTTGTTGCAAAGATTAAAAGGCATTTGGGGCCTGAAGGGAAGAGAGAGAACATAATTCTGGGATGCTCAGGGAGGGGGAAAAAAAAACCCTCTCCTGTTGTTGAAAAGAAGAATGTGACTTAGCAGGATAAATGCCTGGTTGTTTCTGCCCCAGCGTTGTCTGAGAGAGGCTTTCAAAAATTCAGTGTGGCCTTAATATCTTTCATTTTAACCAGGAATATTGAGGGTTTTTTCTTTGATAATTTCTTTGCCTCTACTTATCTACTCCCCTTCCCCCCAGACAACTTAGGTAGGTGTAACTGAGTAGGAAAATTTCTAGATTCGGGGTGAGAAGATTGGTTATGAGCTAGCTGTGTGACCCGAGGCAGGTTGGTTAACCTCTCTGAGCCTGAGTAATACTGACCTTGTGTGGAATAATGCATTGTTGCAAGGATTAAATGTGCTATTGACAAACATGTGTTTTCTCTGACATGGGCTGAGGGATTTTTTACTCTCCTGGAGAAGAGGCATCATAGCTCCAGGCAGGAACCTTCACTTGCAGACCCTTCCCTCACTTTCTAATCTCTTACCTCCAGGGTTCAGGGCAACTGCTTATGGGAGCAGTCAAGAATCGGGTGGGTACAAGAAGGGGTAGGAATTTGGAGTAATTGCAGTGGTTGCCTAATTATAGATCCCTGGTCCCCATTAGTCTGGAAGCCGTGTGCCAGGAGCAGAAGTCATTCATTCGTGGCTCGCTTACGGGACCAATGCTGCCGTCCTCGTGCCTCGGCCACCGCTCTGTGCTGCATTTCGGTTTTTCACTCAAGGCAGGATGATTCACTTTAATAAGTTTCTTTCCCCCAATAAAAGCCCCTTGGAGGCCTAGGGAAACCCACATTTGCCAGTCCACTGCCTGCGGTCCGAAGGCAAATCCCTCTCCGTCTGCCACCTTGGCTTGTTTCTTTTTTCCCTTTAACCATTTTGTTGGGCAGGTAGCGTTTGCCACCTTGAAGCACTGGCTGTCCCTTGGAGGAGAAAGCAGGGCCAGGAGATGGTGAGCAAACAAGAGGAGGAAGAGCCTACAATGGAGGGAGAGGCACGCCAGCCCATTAAAGAGAAATAAATTTTGCAGAGGGGAAGTGAGAGGTCCCTCCCCGTGTATCTATAAATCATCTTGTTTTATGGGTGGGAGGCGAAGGGAAGTGGGGGACGGGCTGGTCCTGATAACTGGGGTCATTTCTCCTACTTAGTCTGCCTGAATTTTAGGATGTTCCAGCACAGAGCAAGCTCGAGCTGGAAACCTCAGGGGCACCTCTCTTTAATTTATCGTCGTCATTATTACTCTAAAAATCAGAACTGCAGTTACTTAAGGAGAGCACTTTAAGAGTTTTATTAGAAAAACATGACTGGTTTGTTTCCACTGTCTGTTTTCACCAGAACGTTCCGCAGCCCGAGCTGCTGAGTGGGCATTGTTGATGCAAGAGCAGGAGTTTTGTGGGTTGCTTGAAATCGCCTCACTTTTAGAAGTTAAACTTTACACTTGCTCTCAGCCAAACGGCTGAGAAATGATAGAAGCTAAATTTTATGCCTGAAAGCTTCTTTCAGACCTAAGGCTCATTGAAACCTCAGGATCTCCGACCACGATGCCTTCGTCTTGTTCAGGGATCTTTCCCCGAGAAGGTCGTTCCTAATTGCCGGAATTCTTCACCAACCAGCAGCCCCAGCGCAGTGGGCAGGGGTGTGTTTATTTTTTACTTACACCTTGTGCTAAAATGGTTTGAGTTCGTTGCTGATATTTAAACTTTGAATATTTCGTTTGAAATTCTGCATCTCTGGCTGGTCTTGAGAAAATGGGACAATTGCAGATCGCTGGGCCAGTGTTCTTCCAGTTTGCCCCACGCATCCTCTCACCTCCAAATTCATTCTTCCTTCCAGCCAGCTTCATTCATTTCAGTTTTCCGGCTGGTCTCTGAGGCCACTGTGCTTGAGACCCTCCTGCCTTCGAGAAAGCCTTGAATTACCCACAGGAGGAAGTGAAGCGGGTGATGGGGCATGTGTTTGGAGTTTGGAATCGGGGTGACTGTGGCGGGTCCTTTCGGGAATGAGGGCTTATTTGGTGGGTGGGGGCTGGTTTGGAGGTGGCTCTGCCCCTCATTAGCTGTGTGACCTCAGGCAAGTCACCTCTTCTCTTTGGGCCCCACTCTTCACTTAAAGCGAGCTGATTGGAGCACATGAGTAGGTTGAAAATTTTGTGGCCATTTCTCTTTGTGCAAATAAAACGTTACGTGAAGGTGAGTATGTGAAAGGAATGAATGAAGCAGCTGAAGTGGATTGGATAGTCTGGGAAGGCATGCCCCGCTTTCCCACTCTTCCCCAAGGCCTGCAAAGGGAAGCTCCCTGAGAACACACTGAAAACCACTGGACTGGAGGCTCTATAATATCTATTTCAACTCTAAAAAAAATGAGTCCTACCTGGTGTGAGCAAATGGGAGCCTTGCTGCCCACCAGGTGGATGCCAGTAAATTGTGTGGATTTTCTTCCATTAGTAACTGTGTGAGAAAAAGAAAAGGATGTAAACACACATGTATTCACATGTGTATATGTATTTATACATGTTGCATGTATGTACACACTCACACACACATACACATACATTCATAATAAGGGTGTCTGCAAACCATTTCTCCTAGGCTCAGAGGAATCAGACCTGGTCCGTTTCTTCAAAGGTATGGCAGACCAGTAACTATAACCTGCGTAGATCGTGATGACTGCTAGGTTTGTGAGCCGAAGGTGGAGAATGTGGCAGGGGTTCTGGAAGAGAGTGTCTGGAGGGATCTGGAAAGTTGTCAGAGAGGAACAGAGGCCCTCAGGAGGATCAGAGGAGGCTTCTAAGGCAGAGGTGGTGTGGGGAAGGAAAGGAGGCCACTTCAGGTAGAGCACCCGGGGCCAGAGGTGGAGCTGGGCAGGTGGGGCTGGAGGGCTGGATGGAGGAGATGGAGTTAGGGTGGTGGGTGGGGCCAATGAGGGGGAGGCTCTTAACAGCCAGGCCAGGGAGTTTGGAGAACTTGGGAAGGTTTTGAGCTAGGGATTGACTTATCTGACCTCCTGGCAGCAGGGAAGGGAGGGAGAGAAGGCAGGTTAGCAAGGGGCCAGCTGCTGGCCTGCAGAGGCAGCAGCAGGGGCTGGGCCGGGGCGTCAGACGTGGCAGAGAAAATGGGGTGACGAATGTAGGCAACACAGGGGAGGCGAAACTAACAACGCAAGGCCTGGATGCCTGTGGGGATGATGCATCCAAGATGATGTAAAAAAAAAAAAGGAAGCCCCAGCTAGGAGAGTCGTCATTATTTCCTTAGTTATTTAACATGCGTTTATTGAGTGTCTCCAGCGTCCTAAGTTGAGATAGGGAAGGCAGGAGGGGTTAAGTGAGTTTCTGGACTTGCCTGAGGGCTCTATTTGGGAAGATGCCTACTTGGCCATTGGAAATGGGGATTGGGAGTTAGGAAGTGAGGCCAGAAGGAGAAATTTATTTATTTAAACAACATTTATTGGATTCCTACTCTGCACCACATACTACCAGGAGCTAGGGAGAAATGCATGCATAGAGCTGTTCCTTTTTGAGCTGAGCAACTGCCCCATGGCGGGAGACAGACAGGTGGACAGAGCAATTACCAGACAGTGGAGTGTCATCAGTGCCTCGGAAGGTGGGTGAGCAAAGGGCTGGGCAGGACCCAGGGATGGTCAAGCTCCCTGGGCCCAGTGGGTTTTGCATCCACAGCCCGCGAAAGACGCAGCCGTGGGGCACGCTCATGGTGGGAGAGCAGGGGGAGTAAGGATAGGAGAGGGTGCTGGAGGACAGCCGCTGAAGCGGTGGGCGAAGGAGGACGAGCCGTGGGGGGCCCAGGAGGTCGTGGGACAGGGGGAGGGAGCTAAGAGTTCTCAGCATCGCTGGGGCCACGGAAGGGCAGAGTTTGATAACGGGTGTGAGGACGGATAATAACAATCACGAATAGTCACACCATTTATGTTGAGTGTGTACCACGCACCAAGCCGTGGACTAAATGTATCACATGCGTCGTTTAATTCAGTTCTTGAAGCGGCCAGGCGCTAGCCTTACCCCATTTTACAGATCGAGGCCGGAGAAGCGGGCGAGGTCAGGGGGAGTGTGTTGCGTTACAACTGTGCCGTCTGCTTGGCAGCCCTCCCAGCCCTGGTGGAGAGCTGACTTCTTTGTGCTTTGGTCTGAGCGGGCCGCGGCAGGGAGGGGGGATCGCAGGTGTGGCTGCTGGCCCGGGTTTTGTATGTTTCGCTGCCGAGGAGAGAATGCACAGTTCACGGCTAATGACAGGGCGCCGGCAGGTAGGGGCACGAAGGAGCCCTGCAGCCTGCACACGTGGGGCTGGGCCGAAGACAATCGCAGATGTTCCTGGAATTCCCAAACCGGATACGAAATTGCTAGCAGGATGCAGAGAAAGAGGAAGGAGCCAAGTGTTTTACATAATGAAAAGCTCGCCTCCTGCACGATCGTGCTCTCCCAGCGCCACGGCTGGCCGGGCCTCCTCCTCCTGCAGCCCCGAGGATTAGGAAACCGGCGTGCGTGTCTGTGGGGCAGCACGCCGCTCCAGGAGACGGCTTTTTCTCTTCTTGGTCGGTTTGTATCCAGGATCCCTGGCTTTCCACCGGGCGTGGTGGGCCCACAGGCGGCCAAGGAGTGTGCTCTTTACCAGATGTGCCTTAGTGCCTGGGATGGAAAGAAGTCGGGCAGCGGGCCTAAAAGGAGCTGAAAGCAGGCACCCGGCTCTCTTCCCCTGGGCCCCAGTTTTGAGTGGAATTCTGTCTGGGTGGTGGTGGCCGGGGGGCACAGCCTCCAGCCTGGAAGGCGGGGGCTGGGAGGGGAACAGAAACAAAGAATATTTAGGACCAGAGTGGCCCGGAGGCAGAGGCCTCTCGTGGGAGGTGGTTAGTGGAGCAGAACCTTGGGCAGCAGGCAATTCATCGACCCAAGGTGTGGGGTGCCCCTTAGCCCCCGTTCTTCCTATAACCCACTGCACAAGGTGACGCATTAACAGTTTGTCAAATGCACCCCACCCTCTTCCCTTCCCCATTCTAGACTATTCTAGAATATTCTTGGGGTCCATTGAGTCTGTTTCACTTGGACGATATGTCTGAGGAGGAAGAGGGCTCAGGAGGGAGGGGCCTTCCTTCTCAGTGGTGGCCCTGAAGGGAGTTTTCCTGAACTAGTCATACAAAACCCTCCTTCCCATCCTCCTTGATATATTCCGTTGTTTAAAGATGCCACACACATGGACCCTTATTGTTTCTGTTTTCCGTGTTCCCAGGAGAACTCTGTGTTGTACTGTGAGGCACTGAGTCAGGGATCTGGAACCGGGTGGCTTGGGTTCAAATCCTCGCTCATGACTCCTCAGTTAATTGACTTTGTCATCCGCAGTTTTGTCATCTACAAAAACAGGGATACTATTTACCTACCTCATGAGAACTAAAAGAAGTCTCTGCCAAGACCTTTCACGTGATAAGTGCTCAATAAATGTTAGCTGTTATTATCCTGATTATTATACTAATTTTCAAAAGAAAGAACTCTCAAGGGGTTTCCTTTTAAATATTTAATTCTAGACCAGGGGTGAGCAACCTCTGGTCCCTGGGCCAAAACTAACCCGCTGCCTCTTCTTGTATAGCTTGTGAGCTGAGCATCATTTTAGCATGAAGTATTTGAGAAAAAAAATCCAAGTAATATCTTGTGGCACGTGAAAAGTATGTGAGGTTTAAGTTTCTGTGCCCGTAAATCAAGTTGTATTGGCACATGGCTGTGTCCGTTTGTTTACGGATTGTCTGTGGCTGCTTTCCTGCTACAAGGGCAGAGTTGAATAATTGTGACAGAGACTGTGTGGCCCACAAAGTTGAAAATATTTACTACCCTGAATTTTTACAGAAAAAGTTTGCCTGACCCCAGGTCTAGATGACCAGTGATTAAACCCAGAACAAAAGTTGTAGGGTGTAATGCTTATAGGACTAGAGACTGCTAACAATCAGAGAAAAAGATGAAACAGTTATCGCTGATACTGTCAAATAAGAGAAGTAAAGAGGGAAACAGGATCTGATTCTCGGAAAGCTCGCAGCAATGCTCGTGCCACTTTTCAGAAACACACTGCATTTTAGTCCATCGGGCTGCAGGCGTTTGCAGAGGTGTGTGTCCATTGAGCAGGGAAGCCCCTGGGCTGCTGGGTGGCCCTATTTGGGCAAGGGCAGGTGGAGGCACAGCACCCCTCCACCCTCACCCTTCCTCTTCTTTGCAAGTACCACCCACTAAGCACAGAGCCTTTGCTTGGGGACCCAAGATTTATTTCACCTGTCGTATGTATTTGTCTGCTTATACTCTGTCTCGTTCCACCTGAGTGGCTTTAAGGCAGCCAGGACCCTTGAATGTCCGACATCATAAACCACACAAGGGTTACGCCTAGGGGCTGTTGGTGGAGATGGGTTAGCTGAGTTGGGTGTCATTGGTGATTTAAGAGATGGGACCCATAGTTTTCAAATAAGGGAATCGTTTTTTGCCTCGCCTTTATGTCTCCCCACTGCCAGCCCCTTCACCACTCCCACTTCCTATCCTCAGAACAAATTAGGCCTTCTGGGGTCTGACGGACGAGAGAAGGCCGGGACGGCGTGAGGGCTGCCCTTGGCAGTTGCCGGAACTGGGCAAGTGGGCGGCCCAGGGCACCAGCGAGCAGGTCTGAGAATAAGCCCTAGGAATGAGCTCAGAGAGGACACAGTAATGGACGGAAACCGCAAATCCATGGGGTGGCCGGGCAGGGAGCACAGGTTGTGAATCACCCCGAAGCAGTTTGCTCCAGGGGAGCCGCACAAACATTCCCAAGGGAGCCGGTACCTGGGAGAGGAGTTTCAACCGCGTGTGGCCTCTGCGGAACTCGTTCCCATGGGCAACACCCAGCTTCTCAGCGTGAAGGATCCCAGCCAAGACGATGGGACTCTCATCTCCTTGTGTGTGTGTTAAAGGATGTGTCTCGTGCCTGGGACCTTTGTATTAGCCCCCGACTCAGTGTCGCCGGCGGGCAGAAAGGACCCGTCCACACGTCCGTGAGAGAGGAGGTGGGGTAGAGCCTGCCAGTCTGCAGCCATCTCAGCACTTTTGTCCAAGACCCTCCTTCCACAAAACCCTGCTCCAAAGTTTCGTGCCAACGAAACTTTCCCTGCTCGACCGTGGCGTCTTCTCATCTGGCACGTGCACTCGGGTCGTGTGCTTGGAGGGGACGGGTCACCTTTAGCTGATTGCAGGAAGACAAGGCCAGCCCTGTAGAGCCTGCTTGCTTTCTCCCAGGCACCGGCCTTAGAACTCCGGCAGCCTTTTCCAGATAAATTGGCCCATCAGGCCTTCTTATTGCATGAAAAGTTTCTAAGAGAAGGACTTGAGCTCACCCACGGCCTCCCCTTGCTGTCTTTTTGTCTTCCAAACCTGGTATGCACCCATAGCAAACCAATCTGTCCCATGCCCGTTAAATAGCCTTTCCCTTTGACCTGTTACTAGTTGTTGCTGGATTAAACCTTTCTTTCCTTTTTATTTTATAGAACCTTTATTTTTCCTCACCTGCTATGCGTCTCTCTCAAAAAACCTTGGTCTGTCTATGCCTCCCTGGCTCTCCCTGGATACCCAAACCTTTGGAATATAGCATCCATTACGGATGACCAAGCCAGAGGAGAGCAAGAATGTCCTGTACGCCGCCTTCACAATTAAATGAAAAACCAAACCAAACCAGGGAGCTGAGACTGGTTTCAGGTCAACGTCCGAGTTGTGGCTGATGAACTGGGGACACGATTTGTTTGGGGAGGCCCACCCGTCCACGATGCTTGCTGCAGAGCTGTTTTCAAGTGCATGCTAGTCCACAGTACTGACTTAAAAAAACACAAACTCCCCTAACAGCTCCACATGACAATAAACGAGTTCATATGTGTAACCTCATTCCCCGAGTCCTGCTTCGCATGCAGGTATCGATACTCCCTCTGGGTACCCGTGGAGGTCGGGCCTAGCATAGATGGTAAACATTTCCAGCAAATTCCTCGTTTCACTTTCTTCCTTGTGAGGGCTCGCAGCTTTTGGGCCTCACAGTTCCTCCTAGGCAGGCGGAGGACAGTTTTTGGACTGGGTGCTAACCTAGTGCCCAGGAACTGGGTTTTGTTTTGTTTGCCCTACCCACAGCTGATAATGCTGAACAAATATAGAAATGGCCAGCGCTGCCGGGATATGGGGCGCACGTGCCGTATTTACCCCTGGACAATGGCGGGTCATCTGAACCGCGTTTGAAAACCGTGTTCCTTTTCCCTAATCACAGACTTCCCCTTGTGCCACACTATTTCTGGAAACGGAAACGTGCGTCCAGCAAACCTCCTTGTGAGGGGCAGTTTGCAGAGTCTCCCGGGATTCTCCACGGACCACGTTCGCTCCGACCTGAACTTGGGGAGAGCTGCCTGCTGCCCACAGCTCAGCCGCTTTTCAGTTTATCCCATCTTGTGATAGACATGAAACCCTGGTCAGGTTTCTTATTTTCTGGCTGTTGCTTTCTGGCACGCTTTAAGGGATTAAGGCTGGATACAGGTGGGTGTCTTACCCCTCCTCTGGCTGTCACCTGGATATTGCCATGGCGATAATCCTCCCTGAAACAAAAATAAAGGGCAGAACCGGTTGGACAGAAAGTGTGGCCGAAAACTCTTGCAATGAGGCGGAGAGGCGAGGGACCGCGGGGCTGCGTGAAGCTGCTGTAGATGGTATCCAGGGAAGGGGGAGATAGAAAAGTGAGTGGGGCAGGCCTGGGGGCAGCCCCAGGTTGAGGTTCCATCGGATTGGGAAAAAGGCTTTCAGGGAAAAAGGCTTCGGTTTGATCCCTTCATGGATTAGGTGGGTTCGTTCCTTTTTACAGCAAACAGTGCTGCCTGGTCTCCCTCCGCTCTTGGGAGACATGGAACAGTAGATCCATAATCTGTCAGTGGAATTAGCTGGCTCATGATTCACTGGAGGAGGGGAGGCTGGGAATTATAATCTGCTGTGAAAAGTTCTGTGGGCTGTGCAGGGGATGAGGTTTTTCCTTCTTGTAAATCCCTGAGGTTTAGGAAGGCAGAGCTCACTGTCAGCGCTGAGAAACTGGTTTTAGAGTTAGGAGGAAAGGATCGCAGTAACTGGAAGAGCGGTTGCTATCACTCTCTGCTGAGCATGTTTATTTTTCATTTACTTATTTTTTGGGAGCACGCTTATTTTATCAATCTTCTGAAGAGAAGTGGACTGACTTTTGGTGGATGTAGGATGAGCTGTGGGGAGTTGCTTTTTTTTCTCTTCTTGTGTCAAAACGTGGCGCTCTCTTAAAAGTTGTCTGCGGAATGTTCTGAAGGGGTTGGCAGGCTCGAAGAGAAATAATGCTTTTGGCTCATGGACTCTTCTCAGCTGTGGTATAAAGGACTGAGCTGGGACTTGGTACCAACCAGCATTTCACTGCCCTGTTTCTCTGGAGAAAGAAAGGAAAAAAAAGACTGATTGGTGTGGGATGGTTTTGCACGCAGCCTCCCTGGGGCAGGGAGGTGGTCTGGTGGCCTGGCTCACCTCTGAGAGTCTTCTGTAGCCCTAAAGTATGAAACACAAACATTGTTGGGTGACACGTACAGATGGATGGAAGCACCTGCTCATTCATTCACCCAATAGATGTTTATTGAGCACTTACTATGGACCAGGGGCTAATGATGAGCAAAGCAGAAAAACAACAACAATTTTTGCTCTCCATCACTAGAGGGAAAACAGGACCATAAACGGATAAACAATTAGATCTGGAAGTGATAAATGCAATGAAAAAGGGGTTTAGGGATGGGGCACGATGGAGGGTGCTGGTAAGAGAGTGGCCAGGGAAGACTTTCTGAGGAGAAAAGGTAAGGAGGATAGCCAGGTATACCTGGGGGAAGAATGTTCTAGGCCAGGGGTCTGCAATGCTGGTCTTTGGACCAATCCGACCAGCCACCTGTTTCTGTCAATAAAGTTTTATTGGAACTCAACCACACCCATTCGTTTATGTATCGTATGTGGCTGCTTTTGCCCTATTGCCGCAGAGTTGAATAGTTGCGACAGAGACCGTCTGGCCGCAAAACCTAAAGTATTTACGACCTGGCTCTTGGTAGAGACATTTTGCCAGCTCCTGATCTAACAGAAGCAGCAAAAGCACGACATGCATGTTCTCTCTTCATGAGTCCACTCTCCTGGTGATGGACACCTCAGTCGCCCCATCTCTTTACCACCACAACAGACAACCTCCCTGTGCCGCTGGGTTTACCCGTGTGGGATTCTAGGAGTGGAGTTACGTTGGGTACAAGGATGAGCAAGGAGACAGAAAACTGCCGACGGGCAATTTTACACCAACGATAAGCTCTGCCTCATCTGGTTCCACATGCATCACTCCCGCTCCCTGCCTTCAGTGCGTAATGGGGTTTGTCCTGGCGTTGCTGAGGGTCTGAGATACCCTCGGGTCACGCGCAGCGGGTTGAGTACATCGTTGAAAGGGGCCCATGTTCACGCAAGCCCCTGGGTCCCCTGCAAAGCGGTAAAAGGCCTAGTAAATGCCTGGGCCATGACGCTGCCGCTCGTGGCCCTGACCTTGTAACTTATCCACGGCACAGATTTTTAAAAATTCTGTGCATTTTTCATCTTCCCTCAAGGCCGCACAATCTAGGCTAAAAGGTTTTTAAGCGTGCGCCCCATTTCTCATCCTTTCTTGTACCCCAGAGCCTGGCAAAGTGCTGGCACATACATAAGGAGGCCCAGTGGATGCTCTTTGAGTAAAGAAATGCCATCTTCTGTTAGATTGTGCTAAGCAAAGTAGAAATGTGTTCCTTCAAATGAAATCATGAACATTCCAAATCTGAGCAGAAGTGAGTTTTTTTCTGGAAGGGGTGCATCACTCCTCCTAGACAGTTGGCGGAGGCAGGTCGATGGCGTCGAGCCAAGCAGCTTCACTGTCTGGGATGCAGAGAGCGTGAGCAAGGGCCCAGAATTATATGTCTCTAGCTGGTGGTCTTCGCCCATACCCCTCCTCCCACTGGGAATGCCCATCCTGCCTCCTCCATGCAGGCCTGTGTGTTCCCCCCCCATTCCAGACCCAGCTCTTGGTTCCAGCGATTCCATCAAGTCACCGCATCCCTCAGAGCTTTATCTCTTGCATTCACAGCATTTAATAACTGTGCCATTTGTTTGGCAATGAAAGTCACACCAACCTGTGGCATCTGTCCGCGTGCTAGCACGCAAGGTTCTCAGAGATTCAACCTTGGCTTCCATGTCTGGGTGGTCCTTGGCGGGCTTTCTCTGAGCTTCTCTGTGGCAGGCTCAGTAAATATTGATTTATTGGCTGATAGGATGGCCTGTTGATAGAATAACAGTTGTCGAAGTTGTCGTGGTAATGTGTCACTAGCCTACATCGTTTTAATTCTCCAGATCACACGGACATGATAGTGGGGGGTGGCAAGCAGCATGCTGTGGAGGCAGCTCTGCACTTACACCCTTGGTCCGCCAGTTCCTAAATGAGCCTCCTCGGTGAGTTTCTTAGATTCCATGGGCTTTGATTCCTCCCGGGAACAATGGGAAGCCTAACAGCTGCTTCTCGGGGTGAAATCCTGGGAGCCCAAGGGCGAGCCCCTGGGAGACAGGGTTTGGGCACCCTGAAAATGTGCCCCCTGTGTTTCTTTCGGATCCCGTTAGCCTGATTCGCCAAAGAAACGCCTCTTGTGAGTTGTGACTTCGTGTTAGATGCCCGGTGTTGGTTCCCGAGGCAGAGAAGTATTTCGGGCAGAGCTGACACTGAGTCTTCAAAATTAGCCTTTATTTTTTCTGGCATCTGTTTAATTGACGGTCTTAACTTTGCATGAACCAGGAAGTTTGGCAATTTAACTTCCTTGTGATCTTGGGAGAAGGAGGTGAGGAATGAGAATGCCAGATAGGGGAGAGAGAGAGAGAGAGAGAGAGAGAGAGAACGAGGGAGAGAAGGAAAACATCCAGTGGAAAGCTCGGCGATAGCTAGGCCAGTGAGCCTCAGGTAGCGGCTTACCAGGCTGGGCCTAGTGGGTGCTGGGGTGCTGGACACGGCGACCTCTTGGCTGCCAACGCAGGTTTTAATTATTTCGTTTAGAGAGCTTTGCTGCTGCTGGGTTTTAAATGGTAGGAGTAGCCCATTTGTAAGCCTTTGCCTCCTTTTTGAGTATGAGGACAGTGCCGTTTCCTTTAGCCTGCCCTGGGTGCTGCCGTGTGCAGGGCCGCGTTGGGGTGAATTTAATAGTGGAGGAGGCCCCGAGTTCTAGGTCTTGGTCTGTTACTGACTGAATCTGTGGCCTGGGACGTGTCGCGGAGCCTTTCTCTCTGGGCCTCGGTTTCACCCATGGCAAAATGGAAGGAAGAATTGGGAGAGCGCTTTCGGCCCTTCTAGAACTTAGGAAACCTTTCCGAATGGGCCCCACCTACACATCCCAGTGACCACCCCTGGTCTCTTGTATTCTCTGGCTTCTGGGCAGTTAAAAGAGCTGCGATAAGAAGGGGTCCAGGGGTTCTCCGGATCTGATAAGTGAAGCACGACCTCCAGGAAAGGGCCTGGAGGATGAATCGTTTCTAAACACACTGGTTTGTGACTTCCAGGAATGGCTAGAAACCTCGCCCCTCAAGCAGCACAGGTCAGACCCATCCTCTACGGAGCCATTTGGGACGAGGGGCTCTGAGCAAACGCCTGCCCTCTGGACCTGTGACTGTGACTCCGGAGCTGAAGGAGACAAGGACAAGAGGGCCTGTTTCTCTGCTAAAGGTTTTCTCAAACTGGACCCATTTTAGGTCTCCCTTTACTATTTAAATCTACTTAGGTTAAAAAAAATTCACAAGTAAATTGATTTAAAAGCAGTAGTTTTCAACAGGGGCGTTCGGCAGTCTCTGAAGATGTTCTTAGTTGTCACCCCTGGGTGGGGTGATGCGACTCGTGCCTGGTGGGTAAAGGCCAGGGCCACTGCTAAAACATCCTAAAACTC
>JAQZBX010029626.1:0-27206 GCA_029593785.1 Cabassous unicinctus | reverse complement strand
GGGGATAAATAAATAAATAAATAAATAAATCTTTAAAAAAAAAAAAATCTTAAAAAAAAAATAAAATAAAATAAAAATAAAGACTATGAGTCAAGGGCAGAGAAAAAGCATGAAGCAGATTATTCACTCCCACCAGTGAAATGAATCTAACTCCTTTTCCCTTGTCACCCTTCTCCCAACCAGAGGAGTGTTTGCACCCTGCTCGGGCTGTTCCTCAGCTACTGCAGTATCAGGAATAACAGGAAGAGAAGAAAAGAAAGCCTGAAACATCACCCATGATGTTTCATCCCATAGGGATGGACCCAGGCTGTAGGACTCAGCAGACATGAATTAATTAAAAAACATCATTTTTTATAGCTAATGCTGTAGAATTCCTATAAAACTGGATTTCTCAGAATCATCTTCAGACACAGAGTTGATGGTGCATCTGAAAAGGGGCTGATTTTTCTACGTTTCTCCCTACCCCCTTTCCCCACTTCCTCCACCCCATGATTCTCTTGATGACAAAGCAAACCAAGAGATAAGTGTACTTTGATGTAATAGAAAACATTTTAATGCTGTGGAGAGCAGGAAACATGTTTGGTTTTGCTTCCTGTTGTATCCCCAGTATGTAGCACAGCACCTAGCACACAGTACGTATTTAATAAATAACAGGTTTTTTTAAGAAACAAATACATGTTTAAGTTATAGACATTGTATTAGTCAGCCAAAGGGGTGCTAATGTGAAATACCAAAAATGGGTTGGTCTTTATAAAGGGTGTTTATTTGGGGTAGAAGTCCACAGATACCAGGCCATAAAGCATTAAGTTTCTTCTCTCACCGCAGTCCATTGCCACGTGTTAGAGCAAGACAGCTGCTGACGTTTGCCAGGGTTCAGGCTTGATGGGATCCTCTCTTCCCGGGGCTGCGTATCTCTCCGGGCTTAGCTCCTGTTTCCTCCACAAGGTCAGCTGTAGACTATCAGGCGAACGGCTCGCTTCTCTTCTCCTGGGGCCTTCTTTCCAACATCAAAAATGCTTCTCAAAAACTGCTTCAACTCTGTTCTTGCCATGCCTTTTATATTTGATTTCCCACCCACCAAGGGGTGGGGCTCAACACCCTACTGAGGTGGCCCAGTCAATGCCCTAATCATAACCTAATCATGCCCAGATTAACAGATCAGTATACAAACAATCTAATATAGATCTTTGGAATTCATAATTACATCAAACTGCCCAAGTGCAACAGACATTAAAGGACTTACTGAATATCTAATATGTACAAAACATTGCACTGATTAGCTGAACTCACAGTTCTCATTTAGACATAATTTTTCACAGGCAGTACCATACTAAAGTATCCATTTTTCTTTTCCTCTCACCCAGGGGTTCTTAACCTTTTTTTGTTCCATGGACCCCTTTGCCAGCCAGGTGAAGTGAATACTACTGTAGTTTATTTATTGCATACATTCATAAGTGAAGGAAATGCTAGATTTCAATTAGAGGTCAGAGAAAATAAAGATAATAAGTTGATATTTTTCAATTCAAGCTCATGGACCCCCTGAAATCTTACATATTCATTTATGTAACCATTTTAGGTTCAGTTATCAAGTTCAAAACATTTAACATTGATATAAAGCTTACAATTTGTATTCCAATTTTTTCATATGTCCCAATAATGTTATTTTGAGTCTATCCTACTCCCTTCCAGATCCCATCCAGGATCACACGCTGCATTTAATTGTCATTGTCGTCTTAGTTGCTCTTTTTCTCCTTTTTAAATTATGGGAATATATAAACAACCTAAACTTTCCCATCTTAACCACGTCCAAATCATACCATTCAGTGGATTAATCACATTCAAAATGTTGTGGTACTCTCCACATCTTCCATTACCAAAACTTTCCCATCTACCCAAACAGAAACCCTACACCCATTATGCATTAACTTCCCATTCCCTTTCCCCCTGGCAAACTTGTACTCTACTTTCTGTCTCTATAAGCTTGCATATTCTCCAGTGTTTTCTTTGTAGTTACCATGGGGCTTAAATTTAACATCTTAAATCTATGACAGTCTCGTTTGCTTTGATACCAACTTAACTTCAATAGTATGCACAAACTATGTTCTTATACCCCTCCTCCCCACTTCTGTTATTCTTATTTCACCTCTCCTTGCTCAGCCATTCTGTGCTTAAGAGTACCAGGTCATTTAATATATCTCTAAGTACACCAAAATTAAGAAAGCCCGTTGACTGTGATTTAGCTATAACAACAAAAATTTCCTTCTGTATAATCTGAAGCCCAGCAAATATGATTGGTTTGTTATATTGACCCAGAAAATAATCATTGAGTATCTCTTGTGTACTATATAGATTGTGTCAGAATCTTTTGTGAAATGAGAAGGAAATTAAATTTATAGACTTAAGTGCGCTAGACCTCTTCATTTTGGTCCTTCTTATGGATTTATTCACTATGAAAGAACTTTGCTTTCATAGGTCCCTATCATTTCCCTTAAGATATCAAATGACTTCTCAACTTGAGGAGGTTTTGGCAGTGATCTATAAACTTTGTTCTCTTCATTCATTCAAATGGTTTTAGTGGCTTTTAATACTCCCTGAATGCTGAGAGTTTTATACTTTCCACTTTGATTTGTCCCCCTATAAACTCATCATTCTGCCTTGACATTTCTACTTGGATGTTTAGAATAGGCATCTCAATTTTAACATGTCCAAAACAGAACTCTTGCTTTTCTTCTCCCAAACATGTTCATCTTCCAGTATACTTCACAGTCTACCCCCTTGCTCAAACCAAAAACCAAGGAGTCATCCTTGATCTTTCTTTCCTTCTGCTAAAGTGCCATCCATTAGTGAGTCCTGTCAGCTCTCCCTTTAAAATATATCCTCAGCTTATTTTTCTCTGTCTTCATTACTGCCTTCCTAGTTCCAGCCACCATCATCTGTCTCTCAGCTAGTCTCCTATTTACATCCTTGCCCCTTTGCAGTCCATTCCTCTACACAGAAATTGGTGTTGATTAAACAAACAATTCTGCCTAAAACCTTCCTGTGGCTTCCCAACCTGCTAAGAATCAAATCCAATCTCTTTGGACAACCTCAGTTATTCCAAAACTTTTCTGTATCTTGGCAAACATTTAAAAAAAATAATAACATTTTACATTAAACTGCAAGAAACTGTATAAGCTACTGGGCCTCCCCACACCTAGCATACCTCCCTGGAGCTGAGGGGATCAATATCTCAGATACCTGTAACCCATTCAAGGTTTACTATTGATAATTTTGTCCCTGTTTACCTCTCTGATCTTATCATTCTTCTCATCACTCCATGTGCTTCAGCTACAGGAACCTTGAATATGCTAAGCTTGTTCCTATCTTATGGCCTTTGCCTCTAGTTAGGAAATCTCTTCTCCTAGATCTTCGCACAGCTCATTCTTTATTGACTTTCACATCTCATTTTTAATGTCAACTGTTTAGAAAGGCTTCCCTCACCATGCAGTCTAATAGAACTTGACTCTACCAGATAATTATTGACTCCCCCTACAATTTTTTCATACCTCTCTAATAGCTCATATCAGACTGTTTGTCTCTCACTTGACAGTGAACTTTTCAAGGGTAGGTACTGTATCTTCTTATTTTCTTGGACTTAGTATATGATTATCAGATGTTTCTTGAGTGTTCATTCTTCATTAGATAAGCTTTGATGCTTGTTTTCAAGGGCCTTACAGTCTAATAGGGGTGGAATACCATTCACAGATAACTATAGTACAAACTGGAATGCAGTCAGTGCCACAGAGATAAAGAAATCACTCCTTGCTTTGGGAATTAGAAACACCCAGGTTTATCTAGGCTTTGTGGATGAAGTTGTGTTTGAAATGGTCCTTGAAAGATGAGTGTAAGATGTGGTGTTAATGTCATCTGCCTTTTTTTACTTCTTGATATCTTTATTAGAAATAATTAAAAATTTTAGCAGCTTTATTATTTGACATGTATCCCAAAGCTTTAAACACTTTACCTAGAGTTAGTTCACCTGTTTTTTATTTTGAATCATTCATCAGTTGATTTATACAAAGGAATGCATCTTGTGGGGTTATCAGTATGCTCTCTATTATAGACTTCAGTCATAAATTCAGAAATTAATATTTGGGATTAGATATGTTCTATCTTTTGAATGTTACCAACCAAAAAAAGGACATGAAATTTGATGTCTTTCTATCCTGTTGCATTGATTTTCTTTATTCATTTTAGCCACAGACCCCTTTGCTTCTGTTTTTGGAAATGAATCATTTGGAGATGGATTTGCTGACTTCAGCACATTGTCAAAGGTAATTTGTAGTGATTAATGGGAAGGGAAATTATACCACCAAAGGAGCAATCCCTCCTTTCAATTATTTGATTTCAGTAAGTCACAGCAGATGTTGATTTCAAATAGAAATAAAAGATATTATGTAGTTAAAATAGGCATTTTTTATACATGAATAGACTATGATGATGGTACAGGTAATTTATAATCTTCTACTGACAAGTTTGCTTACTACCTTCAGTGTTTTCTTCATATAAAGAGCCTTCTGTCTTTTTAAACATGTTTCTTCCAGTTGAACTACATTTAATTTTCCTTGTTGACTGACAGGGTCAATAGCTGTAAAATTTAGGCATTCATTCCATCCTCTCTGCATTGCTTATTTGATTTTATGTTCTTAGGCTGTTAGGGTCAGTATTAAGATAATAATACACATAGTCCAGTATTATATGTCCACTACCTATTTTCCAGTTTAGCTCTAGGATTGATTCAGGCCAAGAGATAAGAATTAGAGAATATGTCAATGTCTCTATATCAGTGGTTCTCAACCAGGGGTGATTTTGCCCCCCAGGGGTCATTTGGCAATGTCTGGAGACATTTTTGGTTAGCACAACTGGGCAAAAGATGCCACTCACATCTAGTGGATAGGAGCCAGGGATGCTGCTAAACATCTTATAATACACAGAATAGTCTCCCACAACAAAGAATTATCTAGCTTAAAATATCAATAGTGCCACTGTTAAGAAGCCCTCATCTATATGGGTAGGAAATCACTGTCTAATTCATTGTAGAAAAGTGAATATTTCATTACTCCAAGTCTTAGAAAGGCAGGGTCTTCAGATCCACATTAAGGCTATCATTCTGTGGGATTGGTTTGCTTTCCAGTTTTTCAAGATGCCATTTTCTTTGCCATTAGTACTAAATCTTTCCCATATTTAAATGCATTGGGAATTGTGGGATCAGTATGTATTTTCCTCTGATTATCATTTGAATTAGATTTCATTTGAAGAATGACGGCTGGTCCCTTTAAAATGAACTTCAGGTGGTTTTATATTGAATATTTCCTGAAGCTTGACAACTTTTAATCCAGAGTTGGCTTGTTTTGGTTTGATCTGTTGCTCTTTATAAGTAGTGATTTTAGTATCACTATACACCTAGAACGTTTTTAAAAATATCTCCCTTTTGGCCCTCAATGCAAAAATAAAAATTTCAGTGCTCTCAAAATTGAAGTAAAGCTGCGTTAATACTTATGGTCATTCTTCCAAATGTTACATGATCATGTACAGTTTGCCTGTATATAACCATCTATAACCATTTCTCTTCAAACAAAGGTCAGCAATGAAGATCCTTTTAGTTCTGGCACATTGAGCTCTGTCAGCAATGTGGTCATTACAAAAAATGTGTTTGAGGAAACGTCAGTCAAAAGTGAAGATGTACCCCCAGCATTACCACCAAAGATTGGAACTCCAACAAGGCCCTGCCCACCACCACCTGGTATGACAGTTGGTACCTTTCCTAAATCAACCAGATGTTTTTTTCTCTTTCTGAAAAGTACTCTGTAGGCCTTACTTACATACTTATATAAAGGGCCTTAAACAAAGCAAATCAAAAAACATGGTAGAAGCCTACTGCTATCATCAGTTCTGACCCCAGTACAGAATTACAGACTGTGCCTAAGTGGCCAGCATGAGCAAACTTCATGAACTGACTTTCTGACGAGCTAATTTTTTAAAAATCATTTTGGTGCCGTAGTAAGTGGAAAAATGGAAGTATAGACAAAACGCCCTGCTTTATGAAAGCTTATGATTACCATTCGAACAACATATTCCACAGTCCCACACTTCAGTGTTTTATTTAATTTCTATAAAAGACGATTAATTCGAAGTTCCCTTCTTTTCTTGCCAGATGTAAAGTCCACCTTAAATCCTTTAATATGAGACTATATGGCCTCTCTGAGATCCAGAATTCAGTAATACAGTGGTTTAAATCAAAGTCGTATGTTTCTTGAAGAAAAATATGATTTTACCACACTTTATCAAGACTCCTTCATTTTATAGTAGTGATTTCCCCCCCAAGAATAAAGCCTTAATAGCTTTGGATTTTTTTTTGTTTTGTTTGTAATGAAACTAACACGATCATGAGAAGTAACTGAAAAGGCAATCCCTTGAGTAGTTGTGGTGCTACTAGGCTGTTATGTGAGAAGACACATCCGGCACATTGTTGTTTTAATTGTATATTATTTCTTGGTAAATTTTCATCCCCAGTAGTCATAGATTATTAGTCTTGCCTTTTCATAATAACCTCCCCATGGTATTTCTTAGGCAGATTATTTTTCTCTACTTTGACTTAAAGAACCATATGTATACTTGTTAATACCCAACTATCTATATGAAAAATCAACTGAACAGTTAAGTGATTCCTCTTTTAAGGAAAATTAGCCTATATCATATGTTGCTAGAGGGTATAACAGTAAGGCTCTTAGAATATATTTTAAAAACAATAATCAGTTTGCTCTTTTAAGTTTTTATACCTGTGTGATGCCAATAGTGAGGTTATTTTCTAAATCCTAAGTAAAATAATATGCTAGCTATTTGATTAAATCTAAGAATCTTCAGCAAAGTGAATGTATGTGATCAAGGAGGGAAAGGAGGTTTGTTGGAAAGAGCACTGGACTGGGATCCTAAAGATTTAGGTTCTAATGCTGAATCTTCCACTGACTGGCTCTGTGATTTTGACTGTATAATTTCATATGCCAGCCTCAACTGCCTCAGCTCTTAGATGGTGGCAATAATTCTAAGTTTGCCTGCCTTCAAAGGTTTGTTGAAAGGATCCATTGAGATATGAGATATGAATGTCTTTTGTAAACTGCTACATCGATGGAAAGAATCTGTTCTTTTGATTGCTATTACCAGCCTCGTCCATTTTAGAAAAAATACATATTTGAAGATATTTTAATACTTATTCTTATTTTTTCTTCAAGAAGCACCAAGTTTAAGTAAGACTTTAATGTTAGAGAACTTGTTTGAAAATGGTGATGAGTTAATGAGTGAATAACAGGACAGTATGCTGTTGCTTGGTCAAAGATTAGTTTATCAGCAACCACAAAAATTTAGGCCCCAGGCTTCAAAACATTCTGTTTATTCTTCAGTTTGAAATATGGTGGATGGCGAAAAGTATGTAGGGTTTTACTAAGGTAATTTTTAGTTTCATGCTCCCGTGTGGTGTTATATAGAGCAAAGGAAAATCAGGAGAATTTTAGCATTTTTCGAAGGTCATTGCCCTTTCTGCCACTACTGGACAACTGTCTAAGTATGAGGCTGAGGGTCTGTCTGTTTTTTGTGTTTTTTTTGTTGTTGTTGTTATTCTCTTCCTCTTTTATGCTTGCCTCCTTCTCTTCTTGGGAACATGCTCCTTCTCGGTGAAAAAGTTTAATCTCTGGCTAAAAATATAGTGCCTGACCCATCCCCTCTTTGCTATTTTTTTCATTTAGCTGCATAGAGCTGGAATATACTGAGAGGTAGATTGTGAAAATTCAAGGACAGATTCTTAATGTGGCCACTTAAGACAATATTGAGAATATGTTTTAAAGGCTCTCACCTCATTCCCCCACCCCTCTGTTCATGTTCTTGTATGTTTGTGTTTGCCATGTTTGCTGGTTGAGTTAATTGTAATGATTTTGATCCAGGGAAAAGACCCATCAACAAATTGGATTCTTCTGATCCCTTTAAACTGAATGATCCATTTCAGCCTTTCCCATGCAATGATAGCCCCAAAGAAAAAGATCCTGATATGTTTTGCGATCCATTCACTTCTTCTACTACTACTACCACTACCAATAAAGAGGCTGACCCAAGCAATTTTGCTAACTTCAGTGCTGTAAGTACTGTGAATGGGCTGTTTGGGGGAAAATCTTGCCATTTATACTTTAAAGTTATCAAGATTACTTTGGAGTCTGCCAAATTTGCATCATTTGAACCAAATTTATCAACATAATAAAAATGATATATGATTCTTCCCCCAAGCAAAACCTCTGTTTGATTCTGTTTTGATGATTCAAAAACTGTTTCATTGCACAAATGATTTTAGTAGTCTTTGTACTTGTGATATATACAAGTTGTTTTGCAAATCCTTCTTTTAGTCTTGGAGTGCAATCTAAATAAAATCCTAAGAGTTATTATTTTGCAGATGGCTAGGGATGATGGTGATTTAATGGGCCATTAGGCAATGCTGTCTGCCTACTGGAGGAATAATACCAGTAATGAGCTAGTGTATTTGGTAACGGTATATGTGTGTTTGTGTATAAAGTTTTGATGATATCTGGAGACCAGTCAGCAATTGTTATATGAGAGGGTAGAGTCATGGATTCTTTGAATAGAAAGTAAAATTCTGGTTTTATATAGTAGTTTTTTAAAAATGTGAATGCCAAAATCTAAAATCTGATTGTCAAAATCTAACTGATTTTAATTATTCGGAAGGCTCTAATTCACCAGCCTTCCATATTTACTCTGCACTCTCTCTGGGCTGAGTAGAATAGGCAGACCATTAGAAACAATGGAAGGGCACTGATAACAGCACAGGCAGGACCTGTAAGAGCACAGAAATGGGGCACCCAACCATGGAGGTATCACTTTGGAGGAACATAAAGCAGTGCCGTATATTCTGTCATTATTCAGATACAAATAAGTCTTTTTGTTGTTGTTTTTTTAAATAAAATTCTTAGAGTAACTAACAAAATTTTATTTTCCCAATTTTTTTCAGGCAAAATGGCTTTCTTCATTATCACTGCCCATTCCATAAAGGACTTTTCCTTTACTTATCACCTTGTGCTCTTGAGAATATTTTGGAATTAGATGATCTAGTGACCAGGTGACCCTGGCTGCATTCTGCTTAATGCCTTCCTCCTCAGTTTAGCATTTGGTCACCTAACCACTACCTTTATCCCTTTTCTAGTTAGAAAAGAGGCAGGCAGGGAATGTGCATGCAACTAAGACAGACAGAATTGAACTGAGCGTCCTAGATTCTGAATCTATACTTTGTTGTTATTGTTGTTGTTTTTAGGAGGTACTGGGTATTGAACCTGGGACCTCGTACATGGGAAGCAGATACTCAACCACAAGCTACACCCGCTCTCGCTGAATCTATTCTTTGAGTTCCAGTGGCTTCTTCTGAAGTGAAGGAACAGAATAGGAATCAATATTTTGAATATTCTAAAAATGGAGTGTCAAGATTATATTGATTTAACTTTTGTTAGATGGAACTTGAATTATTTCAAGCAGAGAATCAAGAATTGGCTTTCTTAGGAGATTTTAATCCTCCTATTTAATGTAAAATAACCCTCTGGCAGTTTATGGCAATTAGTATTTTAAATATGGTTTCTGCAAGTCAAAACCTGTTTGGAATGAGTCTTGAACAATAGCTGAGGTGTTTTGCTTATTTCATACTCCACAATCTCAATATGCCATCATATAAAGCAGTTCATAATAAAAATATGTTCCCTTTTTCATTATGAAAGATTTGGTAAGAGTTATGTTTGAGTTTCAAAGACTCTTTAATTCTCTAGAGGGAAAATTTACCATTTTAAAAAAGCCTGCAATTTCATTCATTTCATCTCTTTATGGTATTTCTCCATGTGACAGGACTTGAAGCCACTTGAATTTCTGTTTAGTATCTGCCAAGATTGCTATTTTAGGTATAAAAATACTTCTCTGACCTAATAATTACCAGTGTTAAGGTTTTATTTAGACTGGGTCAAAAAGTTCTCAAAGCTTGCCAAAGCTTCAAAATCTTCATTATGCTTTTTAAAAAATCATTTAGTGGGAGGCGGGTGTGGCTCAATGGATGGGGCTCCCGTTTACCATATGGGAGGCCCCGCGTTCGCTTCCCCGGGCCTCCTTGTGAGAGCAGGTCCGCCTGCGCGGCGCGGTGGGCTGATGCAGCAGGACCTCGCAGCAGGGAGGAGATGGGCAGACACGGAGGAAACACGCGGCGAATGGACGCAGTGGAACACGGGCAGCAAGGGGGGGATAGATAAATAAATAAATCATTAAAAAAAAAAAAAATCATTTAGTCCACATCTTGCTTAGTATACTTTGCACTCTTAAGTTATATATAGCAACATCAGTATACTTTTTGCTTCATAGTTTTTCTGTACCGAAAATACACAACAGTTAAATAAAGATTTAGAAGTGGGACTAAGTTAAAAATGATTTTTCATGTGAGGATGGTCACTAAAGTTGAAGTAGTAAATGTTTTGCATTAGATGAGAAAGGCTAGCCCTTTCCTATTTTTAAATCTCCTAATCCATCTAAAGCGTTTCTACTTATTAAAAGTGATATATGGTAGTGTTTAGTTTTATCTGTAGGGTGATTTAATTTTTTACATTAAACCAAAATTTAATAACTGGTTAAACTTAAACCTGTTTTCAGAAAAAAAGCTTTAACAAGCAAAAAATAAGGCTATTCCCAGAGTCCTTCTGGTGAATCAAGTAATTAATGCCCTTTTTCCTCTTTTTCTTTTGTTTTATTCATTCATTCATTCAATTTGGTCTTTTAAATGGCAGTATCCCTCTGAAGAAGACATGATTGAATGGGCCAAGAGGGAAAGTGAGAGAGAGGAAGAGCAGAGGCTTGCCCGACTGAATCAGCAAGAGCAAGAAGACTTAGAACTGGCTATTGCACTCAGCAAATCTGAAATATCGGAAGCATGAAGAATTCTCATGTAATTTGTCAACAATACTCTACTTCCTGAATACTGAAGCTATTTACAATGTATCAAAACTACCTATAAGCATGGGAATACAAAAGGTTTGAGATTCCTGTAAATGTGACAAAGTATTTTTGTTGTATTATATATATATTTTTTTTTAACTCCATTTCAGATTTATCTTTTTTTTTCCTGTAAAAGCAATAACCAGTCAGATAACTTCACCTAGGCCCCTGTTCTGGTGTGCATTTACTGTAAGCTTTTGCCTGCCTGTGCTACTTTTACTTGTAAAGCTAGAGCACCCAAACTTCTGCCTTCTAGAATATAGAGGAATGGTTTCACCCCTGCACTACTCTTGTTCTGTGGTTATTTTGATGATAGCCAGTGGAGTTGATAAAGTTTGCAGTATTCTCCCCTGATTTGAATGGTTGAAAGGAAAGAACATCCTATCTCTTTTTTGATGATGCACATTGGCTCGTTGAAAGTGCATGTTTGAATTTCCTTATATTAAAAGCATTGTTCAGTTTGTTTTATAGGGACAAGGAAAATTTTTTGCATAGATTTACTCAGCAATTGAAAAAGGGATGCTTTCAATTGAACCTTTTATAGCTTCAGAGTCAATCTTTTCCTAAATAAAAACATTAAAGCCTCATGTGTGAAATACATTAAAAAAATAATTGCTTTCTGGATTCAAAGAATTTTAAATCAACAGTTACCTCTCCAAATGTTTGCTAATTAATAAAATCAGTCTCTTACATATCAAATTTGTAAGAAAACTTTCATTTTAAGTGGAGAAAATTTGTCACCTAAAATATACCCATCGATCCAAGGTAAGCAAAAATCTTAACATGGCAACCATTCTGCCTTTGCTATGGCACTGTCCTCTTTAGTTCATGATAAGATTATTTTTGTACTTTTGCAGGAAAAAACTTTAGCAAGCTAGAACTGGAGGGTACTTTAATTTTCATATATATTTTTTTGTTTTCCTTAATGAAGGCTCAGTTACTTGAAATGTAAAAACTTTCAATGAGTACAAATGAAACTGGTGATATGTATTAAATCATATTATTTCTTTTTGTCCATCTTTGAAGTTTAAAGATAGTTTATTTACATGTTTTTCATCTATAAAATTGGCAAGCTAGTGAAAAAATTCTTGGCTTTTAATTGGGAGAAAAGAGACCTGCCAAACCATTAAATCTCTTCACATGTTAAAAGCCCATCTCCTATAAAACTGATTTAGCAGACAAGCTGAATTTGAAATAAACTTTGAGGTAGGCTGTAGATTGTAGAAAATCTTAATTTTTTTAAGCATCAGTCACTGTCTTAGATAATATATTTAAAACCAAGTTAAAGAAAAATGCACTTAAAAACTAAAACTCTCTGGTGTCACCATATCAGGATGGTATTAGTCTATATTAGAGTAACTTGCTTACCAGCCTATAAGTAAATTCCAAAATATCCAATTCATTTCATTTTGAAATGGTGCTTTTTTTTCTTTCCACACACAATTGGATTGCTGCAGTTCAATACAAAACTTACCACTTTCTTGGACTGCTACTTTTTTCTATTTTTGTAAATAGAAACATTTCAGCATAAAAGTCTTACGTATGAAGCAAGGGCTGAATCATCATCACAAGGCTTTAATTTTGATAAACTAATCCAGTGACCTAAGGATATACTGCAAAAGTTGATTGAGAAGGTAGTATTAGGAGTTGTGATAGGTAGTGGATTTTTTGTTTTCTTTTCCTTCCCCTTACTCTTCAGGAAAAAGGTAAGTTGACTTGAACAACCTTCTTTTGCACTGGGAAAATGAATAAATGTTTGAAATACTTTCAAAGAATTTTTTAAATAAAAAAATCTCTGGAAAATATTAAATAACTGTAACTTTCGATGTAATAAGTGTACCTTAATCTTATGTATGTTTAACTGGATTACATAGAATATTATCTTTTGTTAAACTATGTGTACTCAGTGGACCAATATAATATTAAAGTATGTATATATTATATATTTAAAAATATATATATATATATCTCATGTTCACTTTATGTGTAGGATGAATGTCTTAGAATTGTTTGTGATTATATTTTACATTGTTGACACTGGCTCCAAAGCCTGTGCTTGAAAAGGACAGATAAGTATTGCTGAGACCTAAGTGGCACTACTTAGAAAGTTTTAACTATCTTCTACATACTTGTTCAGGTTGATTTGGGCTCTCTTTATATAATTTTCTCTGTTTCAAACTTCCAAATTGTAGTCTATAATGAGAATAATAACTTTAAATAATAAACCATACTATCTATACATCCTATTCACAGGAATTTTGCATAGTTCTCTGAATATATCCATGGTGTGTCTAAGGAGGGGAAAGGTATATAGTTGGCACAGATTAATATGGATAACGTTCTTGGGACAGTACCTGGTATAGAATAAATGATCAGTGAATTTTAATTTATTATTAGTTATGTCTGTTATTATGAAAGCAAGTTAGGAAATCTGTGTGCCTAAAGACACTGCCAAAAACATAGATGGCTTTGACTATATTTGTGGAATAAAGTTTGTGATATGGACCCTGGGAAGGCACTATGATATAGTAAATTAATATGGTTCTGAGATTGAGTTCCTTTTCTGCCATCTTTGAGAAAGATTCTTTGAGAAAGTAATGTAAAGATGACTTTGTGAAAGTTATTTAATCTCCTTCAGCTTCATTTTCCTCATCTGAGCATTAAAATACTTAACAAAATTGTTCTAAATATTAAGTGTTACTATGAGGAACATAGTAGATGCCTAATAAATGTTAGTTTTCTTTCTCTTCCATTTGACTTTGACAACTTTTTAATATTATTTATTTTAATTAAATTCAGCCACAGTTTTATTAATTGTAAAAATAGCTATCAGTCATTAAATGCACATTATGTGTGAAGCTTTGTACTAAGCACTTAATTTGTGTTTTCTCATTTAATATCCAAAAGAGCCCTAACAGGTAATATTATCCTTATTTTTAGAAATGGAAAAACTGAGGCTCAAAAAATTCAAATAATGTGCTTCAGATCCTACAGCTAATAAGTAGCTGAGCCAGGAATTCAACTCTGGACTACCTGACCCTAAAACATGATACTCTTTCCAGTTTACCATGCTTTGTCTTATTTGGGGTCGGGGGTGGGGTTGCTTATAGGAAATCCTAGGACCAGGACATGAATAATTATAACAATAACAAGAAGTAACATTTATTAAGCTGCACCAGGAGTGATCCTAAGTACTTTACATATATTAGTTCATTTAATCTGCACAACAGTAACCCTATAAGGTGCAGGTACTATTACTATCTCTATTTTACAAAAGAGGCACCCTAATTAGACCACAGTTATGCAACTTTTAAGTGGCAGAGCTGGAATTTCAACCCAAGAGACTGGCTCCAAAATTTTACCCATGACTCTACTCCTATTAGAGGTGAGAAGCCAGAGGAAAAGTATTATAAATGAAATAATCCATGTAATCTGTACTCTTGAGAATTAATGGAATAATACATATAGCACATGGCATCTTAAAAAATATTTTCCAATTCGTTCTTCTATTTGAGTCTTTCGAGGGTTTACAACGGTTTCTGACACTTGAAAGCACTTATTAACCAATGTTAATTAATGGGGGAAATGGCCAAGCTTGTTTTTTATTAAGGAAATACAAATTTTAAAGCCATGAAGCTTGTAAAAATTGAAAAGTAATTTGTCAGTGCTGTTAAGGCTCTGGAAAGTATAAATACATAAAAAGGACAGCAGAGAGTAAATTTTGAAGAGTTTGCCCCAGAGATGAAAGGACAGAGAACATTCTAGGCAGCAGGCATGGTATATAAAGACAAAGCGGGTAGGGCCACGGCTCTGTGTACTTAATAATAAGCAAGCAGCAAATACTGAAGTATTTCATGGTGGGTGGAGTTAAGGTTTGCGGACAGGAAAGTGAGGTGTTTTTGTTTGTGTTCAAAGAGGATCTCATTGGTGGCAGTTTGGAGGATGGCTTTAGGAAAAAACCAGATAAGGCAAGGAGAGCAGGTGGGGGATAGTCATCAAGGTGAAATGGTAAGGACCTAAAATGTGGCTGTGGCTGTGGCCTGAGAGAAGGGGACAAATTGGAGACTGATTTAAGAGAATCAGCAGGCCTTAGGGACTGATTAGAGATGGGTGGAAGGAATAGAATAGTGGTTCTCAAACTTTAGTGTGAGCATCAGGGTCTCCTGAAGGGCTTGTTAAAATACAAATTGCTGGACCCCCCATCCCCAGTTTCTGATTCAGTAGGTCTGGGGTGGGGCCAAGAATTTTCATTTCTAACAAGTTCCCAAGTGCTGCTGCTGCTGCTGCTGCTGCTGCTTGCTGCTGCTGGTGGTGGTCCAGGATCTTGCTTTGAGAGCCATTGGCATGGAGGCTAACTTCCAGATCTCTTTTTCCTCCTGTGAGTTTTATTATATAACCTCATGTGGTCTGTACTGCTGTTGCACTTTGTTGTTCTATGCCTGAAGTATACATTCTGCTTTTCAGTGGATTCAACTCCAGAATTGCAAGCTAACACTTAGATGGCACTATGTACCCAGTACTATTTGTAATACTGTATATATACTGAG
The DNA here is from genome assembly GCA_029593785.1 of Cabassous unicinctus. Classification (NCBI taxonomy): domain Eukaryota; kingdom Metazoa; phylum Chordata; class Mammalia; order Cingulata; family Chlamyphoridae; genus Cabassous; species Cabassous unicinctus. Next base: position 11,604 of record JAQZBX010029626.1, on the reverse strand, counting down.
TCATTTAATCTCCATAACAGCCTTTTAAGGTAGGTTATTCCCAGTTTACAGGTGAGGAAACAGGTACAAAGAGGTTAAATGACTTGCCCAATATTGCATAGCTGTTTAGTGCTAGAGTAGGATTTAAACCCAGACAGTCTGGCTCCAGAATCCATACTCAGTCACTTTGCTCTGCTGAAAAAAATTTACATTAATATACTTTTTTACATGTATAACTATCTATAGTGTACCTCTTACTGATAGAAAGTCCTTTGTTGCCTGAGTTCTGAAAATGTACAGTGAGAAAGTCATTGTCATTCCAGTTCACCTTTGTTGAGGCCTGTTGTGTACTGGGTGCTGGGCTGGGCTGGGAACAGAGAAGACTCTGTGAGGACATTGCCATCAGTGATATACTGGGGACATAGACATCTGCTTACATTTAATTTTACAATATTGTTTATGTTGTTATAGAAGTGCTGGGACACCCAGAGAAGGGTTCTCACTGAAAGAATTGGGGCAGGCTTCCCAGGGGAGGTGTCTCCAAGATGCAATATTCCATGCATTAGTAAAAACATAAATGGTGACTCTTGAAATTTAAAAAAAAATACAGCTCACAAGGCCATACCATTTGATGTCAGGCCTCTGTCAACTGCGAATGTCAACAGCAGACAGTATCCCAGAAAGCCTCATTTAAGTAACATTCATTTTTTTTTTTTTTTAAAGATTTATTTATTTATTTATCCCCCCCCCCCTTGCTGCTTGTGTTTGCTGTGTCCATTTGCTGTGTGTTTTTTCTGTGTCTGCTTATCTCCCCCTTGCTGTGAGGTCTTGCTGCATCAGCCCACCGCGCCGCGTGGGCCGGCCCGCCCTCACAAGGAGGCCCCGGGAAGCAAACCCGGGGCCTCCTATATGGTAAACGGGAGCTCTATCGATTGAGCCACACCCGCTTCCCAAGTAACATTCATTATATAGTGAATTCAGCCCAGTCCAAGGTCTGACCTTCAAGTTTAGAAATCTAATTTTCATCAGTAGAATGAGGACAAGCAAGTTCACAGGGACTGATACAGAAACCAGAATGCCATTTCTAGCAAAAAATAAATAGTTGCTTGCCACAGGACGTACAGTACCCATAATTGTTTGAACAAGAAATCCTCTCTTTGCTGGTGCTTAGATGACTCGTGTCTCTGAGATTACTCTTGCTCTCTGCATCTAGGACTGCCGGGGCCCTTCTGATGGACACAATTTTTAGATGAATATGTTTAATCAGGTTACCGTATGGTTTGGCTGGTTGGGTAACCATAATGTCTCTCTGGAGTGACTTAGTATATCCTTGCTTCACTCCATTGTATATGGACTCCATAGTTATAAATCCTCCTAACATAGACTTTCCCCAGTTTCTGAGTTCTTAGTAAAGCATCTCAGCCCTTTATCTCTGGTTCCATCCTTTCGTTAATCATGTTAATGATTAATGGCATATGTGCCAGATCTTCTCCCATACCCATCTCCCTTCAAATCATTAATATGTCCTAACAATTCTGCCTCCATCCTCAGTGCCACTGCCCCAATTTAGGCCTTCTTCATCTATCTTCTAGGCTACTGCCAAAGCCTCTTAATCTTCCTGCTGACAGCCTGTTTTTTTCTCTCCCTTCAAACCATCCTTCATGTGTGTCAGATTTTTGTAGAATCGAAATCTACCCCTATTACTCTTACTGAAACATGCCGCTGGTTCCCCATCATACTCGGGTTAAAATCTTAACTCCTTAGAAGGCTAGTCCTTCATAAACCTTAATTTTTACTGGTATTTAAACAATAGCGGCTTAAAACATGTAAGGTAGGGTTGTTTTTGTTTTTGTTTTTCCTTTAAACAAATCTCAAGAAAATGCTATTCAAAAGAAATAAAGGTATCCCTAATCTGTTTATAGTGCATGGAACCCTTATGAAATATATATGATTTTACCCTCTAACACTCTTTTCAAACAGCAGGTAATACATTATTTGGATCATGAAATTAATTTAGTGAATCATGACCAGCATATAAAAAATGTATACAGAATAAAATAGTAGAGTGAACTCTCAGGTTCCCATAACCAGCTTCAGTAATTATCAATTGCTATCCAATCTTATTTTATCTATACTTCTATCCACTTCCCCTCTCGTGTTTTTTGAAGCATAGCCTAGATATTAACTTCACTTATAAATTTTCCAGTATGGTAATGGACATTTTTAAAATCATGAAATAGAATTTGTTATTGAATATGTTTGAGTCCACAAAATGAATGTTTGAAATCTACCAATTCAAAAAAAATCTCTTTTAAAGTAAGAAATGCGGGTTCTAATGATATATATTCAGGTAAGATAAGATTATCTCATGGAAGGTAAGATATGTCTCTGCAAAAAAAATCCACCCATTTTTCTTCCCCACCCAACAAGTGTATAGAATGTGTTCAACTGCCTAAGATCTAAGGGCTCAGTCTCAGCCTCTCCTTTCTGTTTCCTCTGGAGTCAGCACTTGCAAGGACTGTTATTTTGTGGAAAGGAAAAGGAACTAACACTGGGACCTTCTCTAAGCCTGCCACTAAGTCTCTTAACATATTAGCCTGTTTATTCTCCACAAAAAAACAGATAGAAACATGAGGTATAGAAAGATGGAAGTGACTTGGCTAAGACCCCTCAATCTCAGAGGCCAAGCTAGATTTTAGCCCAAGTGTCTGGGCTCTGAGACCTGCTCTTACACCACACCAGCCTTTTGCTCACCTGGCCTTAAAGGCAGCCCTTTGAATATAAGTAACAGCAGAGATCAAGACTTAGAAACCCTGGTTCCTAAGCAAAAAACCTCCATCCAGCACATAGCAGACTTTACACCCCTCCTGAGTTTGAGTTCTTCAGGACACATGAAAGAGGCTCCAAGCAGAAGTGCCTTACCATCAAGGAGTAGGAGGGTGATTGCAGAGCCCCTGTGGGGCTTTTTTTTTTTACCCCCTTGTGGGACTTTTAATGGTTAGGCATGTCAGTGCTGAGCCAACCCTGAATTGTTCTTATCCAGTGTTGGTCTGTGTGTGATCTTGATCAAGTCCTGAGTTCAAGACCCCTCCAGGACTGGATTAGATAGAGACCCAGATGTGGTCTACTTCCTACCTTAGTCAAAACTCTGGTCCCAGAGTGGGCAGAAGCAGTTAGGAGCTCCCCAGCCCCTTGCAGAATGCTGCCTTAACCCCATATGAGCATAAAGAACTGATAATCTAAAAAGAGCTTCTAGTTCTTCACAGCTACCTGAGAAGGTTCTCAGCCCTGTAGAAAGAACCCAGACCTAGAAGTCATAAAAATGGATCTGAGTTCTTAGTATTTGCTAGCTGTGTAAATTGGGTAAATCTTTTAACTTCCTTGGTCCGTGGTGTCCACATCTCCTGTGATGATAGATATAAAGTCTTTGTTCTTGTTAACATAGCAGATATTCACTAAGTAGAAGCTATGATGTCTTTGTGGGATTTTTTGGGTTTTTTCTTTTTAGATTTATTTTATTTATTTATCCCCCCGCCCCCACCCCCCATTGTTTTTTGTGCTCACTGTCTGCTCTCTGTGTGTTCTTCTGTGTCTGCTTGTCTTCTCTTTAGGCGGCACCGGGAAGCAATCCTGGGACCTTCTGGAATGGGAGAGAGGCGCTCAATCTCTTGCACCACCTCAGCTCCCTGGTCTGCTGTGTCTCTTTTTGTTGCGTCATCTTGCTGTGCCAGCTCTCTGCACAGGCCAGCACTCCTGAGTGGGCCAGCTCTCCTGCGCAGGCCAGCACTCAGTGTGGACCAGCACTCCTCTCAGGCCAGCTCGCCGCACAGGCCAGCTTGCCTTTCACAAAGGAGGCCCCAGGAATCGAACCCTGGACCTCCTATATGGTAGACAGGAGCCCAGTCGCTTGAGCCACATCCATTTCCCGATGTCTTTGTTTAAGAAGACTGAAAACAATACATTTTCAGAAAATGTCAATCTATGATTAAATTCCTAAAAGACTTGCTGCACAAAGGGATAAACTTCAGATACCTTGAAAGTTCATTTAAACAGAACATTTAATTCCCCACTGATTCTAAGTAAAACTTATCACTGTAGGAAGTGCACAAAGCATACATTATGTGTAGGGCATAGTTCTGTTTTGTTTGTATCAATTTATTTAATCCTCACAACAACGCCTGAGATAAGTGCTATTCTTATTCTCATTTTACAGACAAGGAAATTGGGGCACAAGAGAGGTTAATAAATAATTTGCCCAAAGTCACATGCAGCTAGTAAGTGGTGGGGCCAAGATGCAAACCCAGGCAGTCTGGCTCCTGGGAAAGTGATTCATAAATGCTGTTTGCATTTTAAGAGCTTGCATGGCAGGCAGACTAGGGCTGAGGTTAAGATATAGACTCTCAAGTCCGGCTGTTTGTGTGATCTTGAGCAAATTACTTAATCCCTCTGTGCCTCACTATCTCAACTATAAAAGTTGGAATTGTAAAAGGACATAACTCCACAATAGGATTGTTTTGATAGATGAGTTGGTACATGCAAGATGTTTAGAATAATGTCTAACATAGTTCTCAACAAATGTCTATTACTACCACTATGAATAGGAAATAAACCTTGGAGTGTGAAACCTCTGGGATTGAATCTGAGCTCCTGATTCGATTTTAGAAACATTTCTAAACTTCTGATTCAATTTTATCAAAACAGTTGAACAAATTAGAGGTAGTTGTATTAATTTTGAAGGTATTTTCTTACTATTTTACTATATAACGTATTAGTGAATACACCAGATTACATTTTCTCAAATGGCTAGTGAGGCAAAAGATAACATTTCTCTTTGATTCCTAATGAGAACCTGAAAATCATCAGTCTTTTGGAGGATTCAGGTTCCTGTAACGTCTGTGATACTGTCCATAAGAATACCAGTGGTGCTTATTAGTAAAAAATATTTTGCTAAGTTGTTCTATCTTGGGTCTTTGCCCAAGATTGTCATCCTTTTCTTCTAATCTGGTTTTCAGCACTCAGTCATGTGTTTCTTCATTATTACGTACAGGATCTGGTTGAGGGATAAATTTTGTGTGTTCATATGGTATATCTACAGAAAGGTGGTAGCATACTATCATCCTACCATTGGATGTCAAAGCACGCTCTACTTGTTTGGATTGGAAATAAATGTTTCAAAATAGTTCTGCTTGATGTTGCCCATTTTACTACTGCTATTGCCATGGTGAAATAAGATGATTGTCAGGTGGTATATTAGCCAAAGGGGTGCTGATGCAAAATACCAGAAATCTGTTGGCTTTTATGAAGAGTATTTATTTGGGGTAGAAGCCCACAGTTACCAGGCCATAAAGCATAAGTTACTTCCCTCACCAAAGTCTGTTGCCACGTGTTGGAGCAAGATGGCTGCCAGCATCTGCAAGGGTTCAGGCTTCCTGGGTTCCTCTCTTCCCAGGGCTCGTTTGTCTCCAGGCTCTGCCCCTCTGCTCTTTCCACAAGGCCAGCTGTAGACTATCAGGCAAATGGCCTCTCTTCCCAGGGCCTCTGCCTTCCTCACATATCTGAGCCTTCTCTCCTTCCTCACATATCTACTTCTCTATGTGTTTACTTCCCAGGCTCCAGGATCAAAACTCAAACCTCCCTTCTCTGCAGTGCAGTTTCTCTGTGAGTCCCCACCCACCAAAAGTCCTACTGACTTGGCCCAATCAAAGCCTTAATCATTTAATCAATTAAAAGTGAAACCTCTGAATCCAATATAATCTAATATGCCCAAAGGAAAAGACCAGTTTACAAACATAATCCAGTATCAATTTTTGGAATTCATAAATAATGCCAAACTGCTACAGGTGGTATAAAAAGAGATGTTTTGAAGAGAAACTGCTTTAAAAATCTCCTAGGCACCCCTATTTTGAAACCTCCTCAGATCTTCACACAAATCCACCATCTTGTCTCCAAGGTAGTTGTATTTAAACATCTTCCTCATACTGCCTGCCACTGAGTAGAAACTTAATATGGATATTCATTCATTTACTAATGTTGAGCACCTGCTATGTGTAGCAATGATGCTAGACTCCATGGAAGGTGCAGATATGAGATACTCTATGGTGAGATAGAAATCTGAAGGATGAGACCAACGTGGTGGTCAATAACTAACAAGGATTTAAAAATATATGGTGCTAAATGCTGGAAGAGAAACTGATCAAAATGTAATCTCTGAAGAGGAAGAGATCCCTGCCATTAGAGAGATATAGGAGGGCTTCTTGGAGGAAGTGGTTTGCAGACTCAGAGACTGGGTAGAAGTTCTAGTTCTCCCCAGTAGACTGGGCCCTGGGCCTATAGTGGGCCAGGCTTCTGAGCCCTGTGATATTCTTGCCTGTGAGCCCAGGAGGAAGTTGGCTGTGCTCATGGCTGCCAAACTGTACGAGGTTCTGTGGGCTGAGGGGTTTGGGCCCCTTGGTGCACCTGTAACTGGAATTTCCAGATCTGGAAGCTCTAGCTTTGTGGTTAGATAGGCAACATTCTCTGGCCCTTGTTGATCTGCAAAGACGAAGACATGAGTGCCCAGAGAAAGGGGGAAAGGTCAGATTTTTTCTGCTGCCTGCCAGGGAAGCATGAGAGTAACTGCCCAGTTGGTCCTTAGGTCTGTCTTCTGCATGCTTTGCCTGAGCTGCCGCCTCTATGCCCAGCCCACTTGCTGACCACAGCCAGGGAGGGGGAAAGTATCAGAGAGGGCTGGGTTTAAGATCTGGCTCCACAACTAGGTCTCAAGGATGCCATTTAACTCCTCAGAGCCTCAGTTTCATCAACTGTAAAATATGGATAAATGAGTATTTAATAAGATGAAAGTAATTTGTGTAAAACACCTGGCTCAGGACTTGGCACATTAGAGAATGTCTTGGGTTTGTCAAAATCAGTCACCATTTATTGAGCACACAATCTATGTATAAATACTAAGGATACACACAGCCCAAAAAGAGAAACTGGGTCTCTTCCTTAGCTACCCTATCCCTGCCACATCCTCTCTCACCCCTTCCTCTCCCATCTAGAGGGGTCTCTGAATCTACTCTTCCTGCTGAAGCTGGAGTGATTGTTCTCAAGTACCTCCCTATGGTGTTCCCCTGCTCCTTGTCCTTAGTTGAGCCTTTCATTAGAGCCTTCTGGACTGCACTGCCAGGGGCTCACCTTGCTTCAGAGCTGATTCTACTTGTTGGTAGCTGTTCAAAAGAAAAATCCAAACTGCACATGATCTAAGATGAAGTATGGAGCTTCAAACAAAGTTTGTACTGGAAACAGGCTGTGGCTCATTTTCCTCTGAGGCCCAGGCCTCCTACTCTTAATTCCCACTGAGAATTACAGGTCTGTGAACAGGGTCATGTCCAAACACCTGGTCTGGTATGCAGCCTAGCTTTTCAGGCCCAAGCTACAACCCACCTGCCTGACCCCTGCCACTCCTGCCATGTGCCCTGCATTTACCACAGTCCTAAAAGCCCCATTCAGGCAAGGCATGTTCTGTGTGTAGGCAGGAGGGAAAGGCTCTGGTGGTACCGCATGGCAGAGACCCTGGTACTGACATCAGGCACCCATCAGTATGGAGGGTGGGCTCTAGACGGAGTGGAGAGGCCTGGGGTAGGTCCTGGCTCTGCCACTGGCTTTCCTGAGTGACCTTGGACAAACCCCTGGCCCAGGGCTTCAGTTTCTCCCTGTGCCTAAAGATGGGTCTCGACGGGTTTGCGATCTTTTCTGGCCCTGGATGGGAGTGGTCCTGACTTGAAATTCCAGGTCCGCTCCGGGGGCATCGAAGCCCAGGCAGGGCGGATCGGCGCCGGCTGGGCCGGGGAGGAGCCGCGGGCCCGCCCTGTCCGCCCGTCCCCACCTCCAGGTGCTGCCGCCCGAGTCGCCGCGGCCACCAGCGCAGCCGCGAGGGGCCGCCCGCGCGTCTGTCCGAGTCCGGCCAGCGTCCATGGCCTTTCTGACAGCCTGGAAGGGGGCGGCCTCCGGGAAAGGCGAACGCAGGTACCGGCCGGGGTGTAGACTCGGCGGGAGACGCAGATGGGACGGGGCGCTCAGGGAGGGGGCTTCTGGCGGAGACAGTCGACGGGAGGGGCAGCTGAGGGGCGCCGGAGGAGACTGTGCGGGGGTGCTGGGTGCTGGGGTACCGGCCGGGGGCCTCGGGGAGCAGCATTCCAGCGTCTCCCTCACTCCCACGGCCCGCTGCTCGTGTGTCATCGTCCCCAGCATGGCTGGGAGGGGGGATAAGGACAAGCAGTGCCCCCTCCATTCCCCACCTACCACCCTGCTCTCGCCTGAGCCCCGCTTCCGGTGCGGCCAGCGGTGGGGCACCTGCGAGGGCAGCTCAGGTGAGCTAGAGACCTCTGGCAGGGCTAGCTAGTTGCGGCAGCCGGGCCGGGCTCAATCCTGCAGCTCACGCACCTGGTCTTTGTGTGCCGCCGCAGGTTACAGATGCACCATCCCGCTGAGGGGTTGTTCACATCTGGGGGGCAGCAGCGTGGGATGAAATTCTGGGTCCCAGTCCACATCTAGAGCGGAATTATGTGTACTAAAGCTCCTCCAAAGTCAACTCTTCAGGGATATCTTCGTCCCCCTTCCACATGTCATCTCCCCAGCTGCCCTCACCCCTTGGATGAATTGGTACCACCAGATGTGTTCCCATGAGACAGGGCACAGCCCTGACTTCTGTGCTTTGACCTCCAAATCTTTAATATTTACATAAAGATCCCTCTGCTCCCCTTGGAGGTCAACCCTACTGCCCTTCCCATGCCTGCATCTGATTTGACAGAGGAGCACCTCAAACTCTGCAAGCCTCAAACCAAATACAGCACGTTCACACCCCAAACCTGTTCCTCCTTCTGTGTCACAGTCATCCACCCAGTTGCCCAAGCCCGAAACCCAACAGTCATCCCTGGCAACTTCTTCACCCCCTCCACCTCAGTCACCAAGTCCTGTTGATTTTATCTCCTGGGTGTCTTTCTCAAAACTATTCATTTCCCTTGGACTATTGCAACAGTCCCTAACTTTCCCAGGGCCTCCAGTCCTCTCCCTTTCCAAGCACCCCCGGACTGGTCTTTTTAAAGCACAAACCAGATCATGTCATTTTTCTGCTTTAAAACCCTTCCATGGCTCTCTATCACCTAGAATTTAAAGTTCAAGGCTCTTGGCATTCTGGACCCTCAAGGGGAGAGATTGTGACCTGTCCAGGCCCATTTCCCAAAATCCCTGACCCTCATTCTGTCCCAGCAACACCAAGTGGCTCTGGAGTGCTCTCAAATGGTGCTGGGGCTGCTCGGGGAGGCCTCTGCCTGAAATGCCATCCCTCGCCCCTGACATTCATTCTCTAAGACTCAGCTTTAAGTGGCCTCTTCTGGAGAACCTTTCTGACCCACCCTTGAGTTAGGTTAGGGGCTCCCAAAGCTCCAGCATCTCTGCTTCCCTTTCACGGCTCTGATTCAGTCTTTCAACAAACAGTGTGGAACACTTATGTTGCAGCATTGTACTAGGTGCTGCGGATATGGCTTTACTTCCTCGGGAGCCAGCATTCTAGTGGGAGAGAGACATAAACAAGAAGATTAATAAACATCAGAAATAGATGCTGCCTAAGACTTAAAATAGGGCGATAATGTGCTGGACAGTGAAGTCGACCATGCTTAGACTATTCCAGGCAGTGAAGCCTGAGAAGTTTCTGAGGAGCAGAAAGGTCTGGGGTATAGAGGGAGTTGGGGTCTGTGCCTGATGAGATCTGGGAGGGAAGCTGTCCAGAACAAACAAGGGAAGGAGCTTGGATTTCATTGTGTTGGGAAACCATTAGAGGACTTTAGGCAGGGGGGGTTACATATTTAAAGATAACCCTGCTACCCCGGGGAGAGAAGATTTCATAGGCAGGCCATTGCAACACTGGAGCACTGTCACCTGCTCCTTGTCTGTCTCCCCACTATACTCAGGAAGGGGACAGGGTCCATCTTCCCCTATGTCTCTGGAGCCCAGCACAGAATGGAGCTCAGAAGAGGGCATTTTGGTTTTGATAAGGACATGGGGGAATGATTTCTGGCTGGGGCAGTAAAGGAGCATCAGTGTCCAGATGGATGTTTTTGCCCCAGGCCTGCCTTGCCTATGAGAACCCCATTGTGCTCTGTCCTGTAGGCACCAGGGAGCTTCCGAGTTTCAAATGTGTGTGTGTTGCTGATGTCACAGGGTGGAGGGAGACTGGAGGCAGGAAGGCCAGAGGGGAAGCTGACGTGAAGGTCCAGGAGAAAGATGCTAGGGTGTGGATTAGGAGAATGGAGGAGATGGGGGGAAATAGTTAAGAAGGAAGAACAGACAAGTCATGAATGGACAGGCTGGAGAACCAGATCCAGAGTCCACCAACAATGGGAGGGGGTGAGACTCTGAGGAGGAGGGGGGAAGTAGAAGCCTCTGCACCCCTCCATGGATTTGTGTAAGGGAGTGCATGTATGGGCATGCACACAAGTGCCTTCATACTTGAGCCGCAACTTGCTGGAGAACTCTTTAGTTCCAGTGGCCCCCACAAGGTCTTACACCTGCAGCTCAAACCCAGGTCTCCATTCTCCCAGCTCAGGATCCTCTCTACCCCCACCCTGGCTCACCACACTGCTCTGTCTCCCACAGCCTAGCCAAAGGGTGAGGGACTGAGAGGGAGCTCAACCCCTGCTTGCCACTTACTAGTTATGGGACCTCAGTTTACTTAGCTGTAAAGTAACTGCTGTTTACTGAACGGTGGATAAGACCTAGTGAAATCTCCTGTTGAAATTTGTAAAGCACCTAACAGCCAGCCACTGGGGCTTATTCAGCGTTCAGTAAATGTGAGTTCATGTCCTTGGCACTGGTGTGAGGTAATCTTCCTAAGAGGATATCTGCATTTAACTGAGGTGATTCTGAAAGACCAAAAAAAAAAAAAATAAGACCCTTCGAAGGTTTGGGAGCTAAGAGTGGGATTCCAGGCCACAGGATTGGGTAACCAGGAACTATAAAAGAAACAAATAGAGCCTCTTCCTGGCTACACCAGTAGCCTGGGTGCTCTCCAGGTAGGAGACATCACCAGGAACAAAAGGGACCTGCAGATAGGCAGATTGCTTTTAAGAGAGTAATTAAGTGGCAAAGCTGCTGTGGGAGGGAGGGGCCTCCCCTAGGTGGAAGAGGCTGAGTGGCTGCTGGGGCCACTGTAGACAGAATTTCTGCTCTTGGTGTGAGCCTGAGCTACATACGGTTCTCAGATGCCTCCAGGTAGTAAGTTTCTGATTTGCAGCCTGTAGTCATTGGGCAGCTTTGGGGTCCCTTCCTTGACCAGCACTGAGTTTTCAGCACTGTGATTCTCAGATACAAGTTGAAGTGCTTGTGATTCCCATACTTATGATTTAAAGATTCCCATACTTATGATTTAAAGATTCCAAAGTTCGGGGAAGGGGATGTGGTTCAAGCGGCTGAGCGCCTGCTTCCTACATGGGAAGTCCCGGGTTCAGTACCTGGTGCCTCCTGAAAACAAAAAAAACAACAGCAAGCGAACAAACGAAAAAACCAACTCAGGGGAGCCGATGTGGCTCAGTGGTTGAACTCTAGCTTCCCACAAACTTAAAAAAAAAAAAAAAAAAATATTCCAAG
>JAQZBX010029625.1:0-27208 GCA_029593785.1 Cabassous unicinctus | reverse complement strand
GTTGTTTTTAGTTCTCTTTTTGTCTTTTTAGTTGTTTTTACAGTCTCTTCCAACTCTCTCTCCCTTGTTTTTTCCTTTCAACTTGTAGAACTTCCTTTAGTACTTCTTGAAGTTTTCTTATTGGCATACTGTCTTAATTTCTGCTTATCTGTGAATATTTTGAACTCTCCATCATTTTTGAATGCCAGTTTTGCTGGATAGAGAATTTGTGGCTGGAAGTTTTTTTCTTTTAGTACTTTGACTATGACATACCACTGTCTTCTTACTTCCATGGTTTCAGATGAGAAATCAGCACTTAATCTTATTGTGCTTCCCTTGTATGTGAAGGTTTTCTTTTCTCTTGGTGCCTTGAGTATTTTCTCTTCGTCTTGAGAATTGGCCATTTTGAAAAGTAAATGTCTTGGAGTTGGCCTGTTGGGATTTATACTGTTTGGAGTGCGGTGTGCTTCCTTGACTTGTACATCCATCTCTCTCAATAGGGTTAGGAAGTTTTCAGCCATTATTTCCTTCAACACTCCTTCTGTTCCCTTTCCATTCTCTTCTCCTTCTGGGATGCCTATAATGCATATGTTCATGTGTTTTGTGTTGTCGGTTAAATCCCTGAGTCCCTGATGGATGTTTTCTATCTTTTTATCTATCTGTTCTACTATCTGTTTGATTTCAGATGTATTGTCTTCCATATCACTATTTCTTTCTTCTGCCTGTTCAAATCTGCTCTCATGTGAATTCAGCATCTTTTTGATTTCTTGGATTGTGCCATTGATCACCATCATAACCATTATCTCTTTATGTATGTTTACAATTTCTTCAGTATGTTCTCCCAGTGTCTTCTTAATATCCTTAATCTCTTCCTTCACTTCATTAAGTTGGTCCATGATATTTGTTTGGAAAGCTTTGATTAGTTGTTCGATGTTCTGCATCTCTCCCTGGTTTTTAGTTTGTTCATTGGACTGGTCCATGTCTTTCTATTTCTCAGTGTGGTTTGTAACTTTTTGTTGCCCTCTAGCCATCATTTTATCTTGATGGGCTTATTCAGTTGATTATCTTCTCTCTCTGCTCTAGAGTTTTATTTAGCTGATTGTTCTGTGTGTGTTTTAAGTTTTCTCTTTGAGACTTTGTTCTTTTTATTTTATCTCCTTGCTTCTTTCTATGTTCCCTTGAAGGCAAAAGAGTAGGGCCAGAGGAATCGAAAGATGCAAGAAAGGAAGAAGGATAATAGTAATATTGATATATTTAGAAGAGGGACCTTATAAGACTTAGTAAAATGAATATTTAACTCATGTAGGAAGTGTAGAGTAATAGGAAGAAAGTGGAGTACCTAAATGGACTGGGAAACCAAATAGAGGAAAATATATATAATGATTTAGAAGGCTAGAATGATGAGGAGAGAGAGAAAGAGTAAAGAAAGGGCTGAAAGGAAAAAGTTAATAATAATGAAAAAAGAAGAAAACAGTACAGATAGAATAGAAATTGACACCCTTAAGTTGTGGGCTAATGAAAAAAGGTAGTATGAAAGAACCACAACAGAAAGCAGAAGACAGAAAGATGAAGGAAGGAAGAGAGATAGTGGTGGGAGACAAAATCATTATAGACAGAGAATGGGAAATCACAGAAGAAGAAGCAGAGCAAAGAAGCGACAAGCTAGCAGCACGAATCTTTCTCGAGCAATCCACCTCGCTGTCCATCTCCCTCCAGATCAATGTCCCCAAGGTTCTTGCTCCGTGCGCCCCCAGCAAGAGCCCTCCTAAAATGACGCTATCTTGCCTCTTCTGATAGTGAAGTATTTATAAATTAAATTTATGTTGGGTTTGCTTCAAATTTTACTTCAGAAAAAAATAGTGGATAGGAATAGGGAGAGAAAAACATAAACATGGTTTTTTTGTTTTGTTTTTTTTAATGTGGGAAATTATGACAATGAGGTCATTTCGCACAGCAATAATGCACTTGAGAAAAGGAATGAATGTACTTCATGGCTCCTCGCGTGATTTTGTAGGAATTCAGCTAAATACATAGTATATGCTTGGATAGTATGTTTGCATTTGTGAATGAATGCACTTAAGTCATGTAATATTTACCAAAATTACTAGCAGACCCTAAACTTTACATTTTTGTATGAGAAAACAGAAAGGAAAGGAACAGATATTTATTGAGCACTTACTGTATTTCAGGCATGGGAAGCAGGGTCTTGGCATATCTTTTCTCATTTTTCCCCAAAACCTCTTTGGACGAACAGTTTCTCCCTCTTCTCCATTCTCTCTTCTCCTCTTCCTGAATGATGACTCTTAACTCTGTGTGGTTCGCTGAAATGGGAGGTTTATACTTCTTCCCTCAGCCACTCTGTAGGAAGTCCAAACTCTCCCAGGGACCTATGAGGGAAGGCCTGGCTCTTATTCTGATGAGTTTAGAAGCCGTCAAGGCTGGCCCTGGCGTCAATGTTGTATCACGAGCTAACATTGACTTCTCCCAACTGTGAGCCAAAAAGCCTTCGCCAACCAAGTAGAATGATGTCACACAAGACAAATGCTCCTTTGAAGTGAGAGTCTCTGCCACCGGCCATGTATTCAGAGCCACACGAGCCACTAGCTGCTACGGTATGATTTCTGTCAGAGCAACTCCAGGGAAGCAAAGGACTTGGTCTGATTCCCATCAGCTGCACCATAAGCAGCAGTTTGTCATTTCTGCCTGCACCATAGTTTCTCTGTCTGTAAAATGGGATAACAATAGGACTCACTCCATAGGGAGTCATGATTTTTCTTTGTTTGTTTTTAGGCATCACTAGGGATTGAGCCCAGGACCTTGTACATGGGAAACAGGCCCTTAACCACTGAGCTACATCCATGAATTTTTAACATGTTAATACCTGAAGAGTGTTTGGTATAATACCTGCCACCAAGAATCCCTAAGCAAATGTTGGCTGTTGTTATTTCTTAATATCATCATGATTATTTTTAACTTAGAGCCTTTCTCTTATATTAAAATCGGATCTCTTAAATCAGATATCTTAAAATATCTCATTTCGAAGAATGCTTTTGTTGCTTCTCTAAAAAGAAAAATATCTACTTATCTTGTATGTATAAAGCAGCGCTGTCCCATAGAAATAAAATTGGGAGACTGTAAGCTTTTTAAAATTCTCTAGTATTCATATTTTTTTAAAAAGAAACAGGTGAAGTTAATTTTAATAGTAGGTTTTGTTTAATTCAATATGTTCAAAAAGTGGCCATTTCAACATGTAAACACTATAAAAATATTAATGAGCTATCTTACACTCATTTTTTGTATACTAAGTCTTCAAAATCTTGTGAGTGATTTATACTTACAGCTCATCTTGATTTGGACTAGACACATTTCAAGCACTCTATAGCCAAGATCAGATAGTGGCTGCACTGTTGGACTCACATTTATAATATGTGTGCCTACATTTCACAAGAGGAAGCAGAAAGTGTTTAAGAAGATGGATGCTCAGGCAGGCTGTGGTGGAGGGCAGCTGATCAGTAGGGAGACCTGGGTCCTGATGCTGACTCCGCCCCTACTCTCTGAAGGTCAGGTGAGTCCCCAAGCACCTGGCACAGAGCCCTGGGCAGAGTGAACTTGGGCAAGTGCAAACCAGGGCTTTGAACCTTAGATGCTTCCAGAAAGCCCAGGAAGTGCATAAAAAGCCCATGGGCAAGCACTTTCAACAAATCATCCTAGTTTTCCAATTTGCTCAAGGGTTCAGATATGGCAACAGGCCAATGAAAATTCCCTCCCAGCCAATGAGCTGTGGCTGCCACTGTCCGCCTGGAGGGCGTGGGAAACCTGAATTGTCTGCGTGAATGTATTCTTTCACAGGCATCACTTTGTGCCCAATACTGTCCTAGGTGCTGGGGAAAGAGGCATGAATAAAAACCTGTCCTCCAGGAGCTTATGGTTCTGTGGAAGAGCCACATGTGGGGAGAGCTATCATTAAGCTCTAGGAGGAAAAGCCACGTTGGAGGGTCAGTGCAGGCAGAATTCACTTCCTCCCTGGCATTTCAGCTTGCCTTTTTATTAACTCTCTTTTTTTCCTTAAACTTTTATTTTGAAATAATTTCTAACTTACAGGACAGTCACAAAAATAATACATAACCCATACAGAGAACTCTAACATATCCCCCTGCCAAATACACAGATCCACCAATTTTAGCATTTTGCCACATTTTCTGCATCATTCTGTTTACCCATCCATCTATCTACCCATCTATCTATCATCAGCCCATCTATCTATTTTCTAAACATTTGAAAGTAGGTTGTATATATCCTGCCATGTACATTTCCTAAGAATAAAGATATTTACTTATGTAACCACATTAAGTACCATTTTCAAGTTCAAGAACTCTAACATTGATATAAAACTTAGAGGCTATATCCCATTTTTTTTTTGTATGTCCCAGTAATGTTCTTTTTGGCCTTTTCTCTTTCATTATTTGATCCAGTCTAGTCTCATGTATTGCATTTAATTGTCATTGTCTCTTTAGTTGCTCTTTTTTTTTTTTTAATGGGAAAACAAGTATATATAACATAAACTTTCCCATCTCAACCACTCTCAAGCATACCATTCAGTGGGATAAATCACATTTACAATTTACAATTGTGCTATCCTCACCACTATCCATTACCAGAACTTTCCCATCACCCCAAATAGAAATACATTATACATTTATTTTCCATTGCTGACTGGATTGCCTTGGGTGAGTTCCTTAACCTCTCTGAGCCTCAGTGGTAGCTAAGTATATCACCTCCCTCATGAGCTGACATAGGATTAAATGAGACAATGCATGTGGAGTATCTAATAAGTGTTTAGTAGATATTAGCAATAATTACTGGGAGGCTAAACAGCATGGCTGAACTTTTTCTGTAAGTGAGACTTTCCCCTATCATTTCAGTTTCCCTCACCTCCCAAACTCCAGCAACACTTTATAGAACTTGTCTTCATTCTTTTTCATTTTGGTGGTAATAGCAAAGCAATAGATCATTTTCAAAAGCTATAGCTTTTTTTTATTACATGTAAGAGTTTGCTCCTTTTATCTGCTAACCAGATTGAATTGTTCACCTCTCTTACGTCCATTAAAAAGTGATGTATTTTTACCCATTATTTTGCTAGGCAGCAAAAATGCACATTTTTCTGTCCAACTCCATCAATCACCTTGTAGCTGAGCTGGAGAGATCCCCAAACGAGGAGCTGAGTGGTGATTTACTCTGCACCAGTGTATCTAGCTCAGTCTCCAATGAATGTACCAAGGAGACTCATATTTACTAATCTGGAAAAGAATTTTGGCTTAATTTTTAAGGAATCATTATCTATAAGGGACTGAACTAATGGAAGGGGGGCAGGGACAAAAATTCTAAAAAGCAAAACAAAATTTGTAACATGCGTATTTAGTAGTTCTTCAGTGTGAACTCTGATCAAGTTCACACTCCCAATCAAGTGAGAACCCAGCTTCCGTCTTTGTAAGTGACATCTCTCATTTCTGCAGACAGAGCATGGGGAGAAGGATGGCCATTGTCTAAGAATGTACTTTATAAGAAAGAGCAAAGCCTCAGTGAAATTCTTGAAAGTGCATAGAAAGGATCATCTGACCCAGCTCTGTGTTTGCGGAAGGGTGGAGGGAAGCCGATGGCTCTGCCTATGGAAATGGAAGACGTTGGTGGAAAATAGCGAGAATGCAAAAAGAAGAAAGTGAGAAGAGATGATAAAGGAGCAAAAGACGCTTAACAACAAGACCATCAGTCATTGTTGCAATGAAAAACCCCTGCCCTTCTCCAAATCTTCAGTAAAGTCTTACATGAATATGATCTTTTGGGGGTCTTTTTAAATTTTTTTTTTTTTTTTTTTTTAGGAAATTGTGAAAATGGACTGCATGGTGCATATCACCTTGGAGTCAATGGCAAAGGCAGGGACCAAGCAGCAGAATAAGACAAAACAGAGAACAAGGATGCAGCAGTGATAAGAAATTGGAGTCAAATTGACCTTAACCCTCGGGCATGTGTAGAAATCTTGGAGTGAGTGTGGGGCTTTTCACAAGGCTTGGGATGGACATCATTTGCTGCTGGAGACAGCATGTTATCAGCCAACATCTAAGCTGGTCCACTGAAAGGCACCCTCCTCCCTGGAGGTCACCTGCATCATCTTGTGCCTAAGGAGGCACTAAATAGATCCAAGGAGGCCACCAGTCCAGGAGTGGTGGGAAAGTCCGTGATGCGAAGACAGAAAGCTTCAGAGAGTAATGAGTGCTTGCAGGACTGTGGATTTTGCCATGAGCCTTGTTAATCTTAAATTTAAAAACCCAGATGCAAAGAAGAAAAAAATTGTCATGGAATTTACTCTGAAGAAAAGCAAAGACACTTAAGTAGAAGGGATTTCTACAGCAACCTCAGAAAGGCACAGAGCTGCCATCAAAAGTTCTTGATGAATTATTAGAGTTGGATGTGAATTCTGTGGGGTGGGGGGAAAGGTCAAAGGGATAGTTTTTGTTAAAGCCTGCCCCAGACTGACTTTGACAGCTGCTGGCAAAGCTCTGCAGTGGCTGAGAATTAACTTGCCAGAACCCACCTGCTGCTTGGCCCATTTAGTAATGGGGAATAATTAGGCAGCCTGGGATGGATCCTTGGACATCAAGGTGTGAAAAGACCCAAGGTCCCTTAACTGGACAGGCTGGAGCTGAGCATGTGATGTGGAGATAACTGATAATATAACTTCCTGCTGTCATAACAAATAAATAACTAAGAAATGTAAGCTCTCAAAAATGGAAAATTCTAGACAATTTCTAAGTACTCTTTTAATTAGATTACTATAACTAGTTAAAGTTATTTTCCATATGGTAATCTTATTAGGTAAAAAAAAAAATCTGGAAAAGCTGTCTTGGGTTTCCTTACACATTACACAGCTTATATTTTATGGCTGTGAGATCATAGCTGGGAAATATCCCCCTTTGACAACTTGATTATGATGTATACTATTACATTTCAGTAGCTCGGGATGACTTTTCAGCTGGAAGAAAAGTTCATTCCATTCCATCACTGCTGCTATTATCTACATTTCCATTTCACCCTGTTCTTGATGAAATGCACAGTGCCAGAGAGTTGGTGATGCCGCTTGGAACAAGTAGAGAGACGATGGACATTGATGGTAAGAGAAGACTTGGGTATTTTACCCATGATATTAATAGTGAAAGTGCCTTGCAGCTCATTGATTTCAAGCTTTTAAAAAAAGTGCTTTCTCATTTCTTATTTCTCATTTATGGGTGGCTCAACACTTTGGTTGGGTAATATAAGACTCAAATATAAGAAGAAATCACTGCTGCTGCTATTTGCAATGTAAATGGTGGCTCATGAATCTCCGTCTCCCTTTCCATCTGCTTCAGTATCCCCAGCGTGGTGCTCTACACTCCTCATTTATTGAGATGTCTAGCAAGAATAATGATGGAACATCCTGGTAGCAGTGGGCATATTAGGAATATATACAAAATACTGGTTTAAAAGAAGATGGCAGTTGGCAAATGTTACTGGAAAATCTGTTCATGACTATAAGCCTAGTAAAGTCTATGGTTTGAGGCAATCTCAGATTATTCGTTTGAACCAGAGATGTGGACAGAGAAATAATACTAAAAGAGATATTAGTTGTGGTTTTATATATATTAGTGACAAAAATGGGAGACAATCAAATGGGGAGTGATTAAATATTTTATGCTTTAGCTGTACTATAAAATATTGCACAGTCATAAAATGCATGCCTTTGAAGAATGTTTATTGAAAGAGGGAAATGCTCCTTATATAATATTATGTAAAATAGACACAAAACTTCATTTAAACAAAACTCCAAAACATACTAACACAGCTATGGTAAAAAAAAAAAAAGTTATTATTTTGTAAATACCAAAATTTCTACAATGGACACCTAAGAAAATGTAAAATTTTAAAGGCGTGATTTGACCTCACCATTTGATGATTTTTTTTTTTTAATGTATACTAAATCTGAACTTTCAAGTTATAGAAGGCTGACCACACAAGCTGGACTTCTCCTTTAATCAAGACTGTCTGAAATCACTATCAGAGGGGAAATACTAAAAATGACCCTAAAATCTGCTATAGCATGACTAACTGAAACCTTCTCCATTAGCCTCATTTCCAGTAACCCCACACAATACTCGACACTCCCCTTTCTAAAAGGCTGTGCAGCCTGGGAACACAGGCTCAGGCCGAACAGAAACTCTCGGAAAATGACTGCTTTATTACTTACACAGCACAAAGGTTCTAGGAGAGCAGGGGAAGAGATCCCATCATGATCGGTGTCCTGGGGCGACCAGAACTGCCCAGGTTGGGGTCAGTAGATGGCAGCTCTGCAAGCCAGACTTCATGTCAGAGAAGAGGGATCAATCTATCCTATTTGATGTAGTATTTAGCCACCCTGAGGGAGGGGGCCTTGCCACTGAGAATTCCTACCTTGATTAGCATCTGGGGCTGCTTATTCCCAGTGTACAAATTTAAGGTCCGGTTGGGCCTTTTCATAAGACTTAACATCTCCTCCATGTTATGGAATGGAAACAGCAAAACAGAAGAGGAGGCACAGGGTAGGGAGGGCTGGGGGATGGCCGCTGAGCATTTATCCTTGACTTCTTTACTTGGCCTCACCTACGCCTCTCCATTAGCTTCCACAGCATAAGCCCATCTCCCACCTCGGCCATGAAGGCCTGAGGCTCTCGACAATACTGGCAGTAAAGGTTTGGGAAGACCAGCGGCTGCAGTGTGTTCAGCGAGCTTCATCTATGTATACCATTACTCCAAGCAGGGTGGTCAGGCCTGTCTGAAGTTATGGTTGCAGACATACTACCCTACTCCCCCAGGAGCCAGCTGAAAAGCTCCCACATAGAATCTGCATGTACACTTTGCAGCCAGTGGCTTGCCTGTTCCACCCCTCCTGAGGTATTAACACATATAGCAGGAGATGTTAGCAGTAGCACGTGTGCCTCCTTGCTAGGCTAGGAAGAAGTATAAGGCTATGAAGTTATCAGGCACGACTTTGGCTAGTGAGTCTAATGATTTTTGCTGAGCCTGAAAGCTAAATTAGATTGCATATCATGTGTGCATTGTTGAATAAATTGGAAAGATGACTGAGCCATTTGCAGGTTTCATTATATCAGGAGTTGTTGTCCAGGGGTGTAGAGAAGAAGAGTACACTGCCAACATCTGTGTTGTTATCTTTGTCACTGTGCAAAAGTGAAGGACTTCCTGGTGTTAGTTTAAAAGTGAGGCAGGGAGGATCAGCTCCCTGCATGTCAATCTGGACTCAGCAAAGAGGAGAGAGAGAGCAATGGATCAGATGGCAGATCTAGCTGTCAGACGGGTTCCCTGCTGCCGCAATGGCCCAGGTCAGCTGGACAGAGGTATCTTCCTTCCAGGTTGATGTCAGGTCAGATTTGTAGGCAATGTGGGGAACGGAACAGTAACTAGTCCTGACAGGGTGGTTGTGCAACCAGTTCCCATGGGGGATACTTTTCTTGTCCTATTTCCTTCCAAAGCCACCCAGTCTGTCTGTCCTTTTCCCTAAGCTATAACTTCACTGCTTACCCATTGATCTGAGAGACTTGCTCATGTTTCCTGGCCCACTTCCACCCCTTCCTGGTAGATGGGAGTTGTCAGGACTGCTCAAAAGTGTCTCCTATGACTGTTCCCAAGGGGACTGGTGGACCAACCAGGTGTAGGCACCACCCACTACCTCCAGTATGCGTGTATCAGGTCCCACAGCTCCCGCCCACTGGAAGGTCACCCCATGTATGTTAAGCACTTCTAGGCCCACTTCGGTCATGCCATCCTCCACCTGGCAGGCCTAACCTCCCTCCATCCTGAAAATCTTACCGAGGGTGTAATGGGGTAAAAAGTGGGATGATTCTCAGACAGTGTCTACATGTCCTTGTTCCCCTTTTTGGAGCCAATCCTCGTCCTGATCGGTGTAAAGGCAGATATGCAGCAAAACCTGGATTCGGCCCCGACCTTCACCCCTTCCCCAAGCTAGGAAGCGGGATAAGGCCGTATTCCCCTTTTGGGGATCTGCTGGGTTCAGCTTCCGGAGGAACCAAGTAGGGCAGACAGTCTATCCGGTAAGAGTTACCAGGTGTAGGCCTGGAAGCTCCTTTTTCAGGCAGTCATTAAAGTTCTCCACAGCGATGGCTGCCAGTAGGTGGGGGGTGCCGTGGAAGGGCCATCTAATTCCATGAGTCTGGGACCATCATTGAGTGGATTCTTGGTCAGAGGAGATGTCATCTGGGTACCCAAAGGGTGGCAGAACCACTTTTCCAAGGTATTGCATGTATGTACTTCATCTGCACGATCAACTGAAAAGGCAAGGTCATATACTGAATAGGTGTCTACCATGACCAAGGAGATACCTTGGAATGGCCAATGTAGTCCACTTGCCACAAGCACTTGTGCAGCCTCTCTGGGAATAGCCCCTAAATGTCCTTTTTGGGCTCTGGCTTGTAGTTGACATCTCTCATATTGGTACATGGTAGATTGGGCCTCTTAACGAAAAAAGAACTCCATGTCCCTGGGCCCATAATTTCATGGTGTTGGAATTTCCATGTCCGGTTAGGTGTTGGATCCACCCAGTGGTGGAAGCAGTCTTGGGAAACTCAGCTATTTCACAGACATTATCAAAGGTAGGTTCACTGTCCTTGACCCTTCTCCCAGGAGGATCTCAGCCTCATCAGATGTGAAAGGCAGCTCAGGTCATCCTGTATTGACTAGGTCATTCCATTGGTGTTCATCGTGATACGGGCCCTTGCCATGCTTATCAACACGGGTAACAGAGATGATGCCTTTCAATGCCACCAATTGTTTCCAAAGGTCCCTTCCCCACACTGGGGAACCTTTGATTCTACAATCACATTCTCTCCATAAACCTGACCAGACTGCTGCGCTATTTGGCGATGGCCTATGAGTCAGTAAACAGATACACCGAGGTGCTTGGATCCGAGTGTTCCAGGGCTAAGAGAACTACCTGCAATTTGGCTCATTGGGCACTTTTACCAGGACCAAGGTGCTATATGGTCTGTCCAAGGCAAGGGAAATGGCAGCTGCTACCCAAAGGATGCCAGATGACCTCAGTTTGGCCCATCCTTCAGTGAACCAGTGCTGAGCATCTGGTGGGCATCTCTGAGTCAGGGTTCTCAGGATGTCAGTGCAGAGAGGGAAGGGGCCTCATATGGAGTTGCATCAGGATCATTATTGAGGGGGTCCTCCTCCACCTGGTTATGCAGGCAGTTCACTTCCTGGGAGCCCAGGTAGACATGATCCTGAATGTACCACTTCCATTTGAAAGTGGTATATTTGCCTAGGTGAGTGTTCTGATTACCCAGGTCCCATGACATGATGGAGATTTCTGGTCTCAGGAGGACCTGAGAGCTCTGGGAGATCCACTGCATTTCCACCAAGGCCCAATTGCATGCCAGAAATTGTCTCTCAAAGGGGCATCTGGGAACTTCTTGGTCCAGAAGCCCAGGGGCCTGCATATTCCTGTTGCTCCTCCTTTTTGCCAGAGGGAACAGTCAGCATGGGTGTAGGTGTCAGAAACCTGTAGCTCAAATGGAGATCCAGGCTCTCCAAGGGCCAGACTACCTAGTTGGAGCAGAAGGAAGAGGTGGGAAATCTGCAGACCCTACTTCCTCCCCTAATGCCCAGATCTGGGGATTGTGGGGTGGGGGTTAGGCAGGGGCAGATGGTCCCTGTTGGGCTACGGCCTTCCCTTTAGTTTATATTTTTCCAAAAATTTCCAAAGGAGATCAGGTCTATAGTGTTCTTTGGGACCCCTTGCTCTAGTAACCACAAAAACATAGCTTGACAGTGGGGAGAGGAAGGGGAGACACCAAAACCTCCCCTTGGGTCCTAAAGCCCACCAGGTTAGCAGGCATGTGCTCACCACCTGCCGCCCAGCTCCCCTGCCAGTCACCAAGGTAGCCACTCGCCTAGCATGGGAGAACCTTCCCCAAGTGGGGAGGGTACAGTAAACCCACTCAATTGAATCTCCCAGGAGAGCCCTGAGGTGAAGAACAAAATCAGCTTGTCATCCTACTCAGAGGGCCCCTTTCCAATAAAATCATCAATGTCTCATCATGACATGGAAATCTGGAAAGGGGCTAAATCCCTCCAGCGAGGGTGGAACATCCACGCATCAACGCCCAACTGTCTTAGTGTGACCAGGGCTTCTTCCTCCTTACTCCAGGGCTTATTTGGAGCTTCCCCTCTTCCTCCTCTCTCAACTCTAATTGACTGAAAGTTTGTAGGAGGACAGGGTTGGATGCAAGGCAGCCGAGACTTTTCCACTCAGCCTGGTTGATCAGGGCGGTTGACCTACCCTCATGGTAAAGCTGAGACAATCATGAGAGGAGATCCTCTCCTGACTTCTGCCCATATCTAGCTTTCACATCCCATATCTCCTCTGTAAAAGCTCGCACTTTTGTTTTCACCTCTGGGTCCCCATCTTCGGTGCTAATGGTCTCCTGAACAATGACCGGCCTCACACAAACTTCAAGATCAGTCTGGGTGGTCTGAGTGTGGGTATGCCTGGTTCCAGAATTAGACCAGGGGACTGTAAGCCAGGCAGGGGAAGTCCCAACTCACTGATCTCAGGGTGCAACCAGCTCGCCAACTCCCTGGCATTTATGCAGGGAGATTTTCAAAGTCCCACCTTTCCCCCAAAAGATGGAGAAAGCACAGAGTAGGTCCTCCAGCCATTGGTTGGTGCCTTTACCAGGCTGGTAGGGCAGGGGTGACCCCTCAGTTTGACCCACAAAGGCATGAGTCTTTCTTGCCTAAGATGCTCCTGTACAAAAGGAACACAAGAGCAATGAAAGGAACAGCCAAGAAGCAAGCCATTCCATACCTCCCCGTGCACCCTGCTCATTGCACCAAAATCGGTGAAGCAAGTTGCTACATGGTGCATCATGGGAACACAGGCTCAGGCACAACAGAAACTCTCAGCAAATGACCACTTTATTACTTACACAGCACAAAGATTCCAAAAGAGCAGGGGAAGAGATCCTATCGTGGCTGGTCTCCTGGGGTGCTCAGGTTAGGGTCAATAGTTGGCAGCACCACATATCCCACTTCATGCCAGAAAAGAAAGACAAGTCTATACTGTTTGACTGTGGTATTTATCCACCCTGGGGGAGGGGCCCTGCCACTGCGAATTCCTGCCTTGATTAGCTTCTGGGGCTGCTTGGTCCCAGTCTCTGCGTTTAAATTCTGGTTAGGCCTTTTTGTTAGACTCTGCCTGGATTGTGAGATGGAAACAGCACAATAGAAGAGAAGGCAGGGTGGGGTGGGTAAGCAAGGGCTGGGGGACAGCCACTGAGTGTGTGTCCATGGATTACCTAGCTTGCAGAGGTTTTAATTTTTTACCCCTCCTTAGGACACAGGGAATTAAACATTTTTTTTTTAAAAGGCACATATGTATTTATATAAATATAAATGTCCAGCTCTGGTAGGAAGGAAATAGGAAATCCATCTGGGAAAGGGCCCCCTTGGCCCAAACCACTGATTGATAATCATGTGTTTCTTGGGAGGTTCTGCTGCTCTGGATGAACACTTAATTCCAGAATCTGAGAGTCCAACTAAGACAGGCAACTCTCAATTACTGGGAAACTAATTGTCCAGTTTCCCTATCATCTCTGGTCTGGCTGTCCCTTCTTTCTCCCTTTCAAGCTACTGGCAAACACAGCTCCTCCACAGGATAGGAAGATAGGAACCCAACTGTGATGGGTTAAACTGTGTCCCCAACAAAGACACGTTCAAGTCCAAACCCCCGTACCGTGAATGTGATCTTATTTGGAAGAGGGCCTGTAGCAATTTGATATTATTGATGAATTCCAAAAAGAAATATTGGATTATGTTTGTAAACTGGTCTTTTCCTCTGGGTGTATTAGAGTGTATTGGATTCAGAGGTTTTACTTTTACTTGATTAAATAATGATTAGCACTTTGATTGGGCCACAGCAGTAGAACTAGAGTTCCTGCCCCCTTGGTGGGCAGGGAATCACAGAGAAACCACAAGGCAGAAAAGGGAGTTTAGAGTCTTGAGCTGGAGCCCCGGGAAGTAAGCAGACAGAGGAGCTTGGTTGTGAGGAAAGAGAAAAGGCCCCGGAAAGAGAAACAAGCTGTTCACCTGATAGTCTACAGCTGACCGTGTGGAGCTAACAGAGGAGCTGAGCCCGGAGAGAAGCAAGCCCTGGGAAGAGAGGAACCCAGGAAGCCTGAACCCTGGCAGACGTCAGCAGCCATCTTGCTCCATCACGTGGCAGCAGACTTTGGTGAGGGAAGTAACTTATGCTTTATGGCCTGGTAACCGTATCCTTCTACCCCAAATAAATACCCTTTATAAAAGCCAACCGATTTCCAGTACTTTGCATCAACACTCCTTTGGCTGACTAATACAGGGCCTTTGAGGATGTGGCTGCTTAAGGTAAGGCCAAACTGGATTGGGGTGGATCCTGATCTATATGACTAGTGTCCTTTTAAGAAGAGGGAAAGTTGGACCAGAGACAGACACATGGGGAGGAGCCAGGTGACAATGAGACAGAGACTGGAGTGCTGAAGCCGCAAGCAGGGAATGCCAAGGACTGCCGGCAAGCAGGGAATGCCAAGGACTGCCAGCAACCACCTGAGACTTTTGAATTAACAGGTTTTTCTGGGCTCTTATGACACCACATAATCCTACCCTACCTGTGTTGAAGACTGAAATCGGCACCCAAGAATTCAGTTTCCTTTTAGGCATAAAACACATCTGAAGTAAAGAGATTTGCTTAAAAGGAAGGGAGCACACTGACATGGAAAGGAGAGGAACAAAGAGTTGGGAGACTTGCATTCAAGCCCCAACTCTATTACGTCCCAGCTGTGTGACTTTGGATCAGAAACCCAGCTAGAATTGCCTTCAGGTGGAGGAAGGAGAGTAATGCAAATTACAACTAGCGCAGAACATGGATTTTGTCCAGTTACACCTTAGCACACTCAGTCAGGTGTGAGCATCCTCTGATGCATGAGCAGCACCGGTCCTGTAACCAAGGAGGTGCAAGGAGGTCCTGCAGCATCTAGCAACAGGAGGCATCTTCCAACGCCATCCTCTTTCTTAGGAGCTCTGTCCTCCTTGGCCCTTCAAACTTTGGGTCTTGAGGTCTGTCATTGCAGAATATGCTGGTAGCTTGACCTCCTGGGTAAAACCCACTCCTAAGAGGCCTGGACACCTTTACCTCCCTCCTTAAGACAGGCTAAGTCTCTTCTCCTGGAAGGTGTTGGCTTTTGTTAATTCTTGGTCTGCTTCCAGAGTCTTCTTTTGGTTTTCTTCCACCATTTTTGATGGATAGCATTCATGTACAATTTTATTCCCTTTAAAATCCATTTTGCCAAGTTACAAATGTTTATTTTTCTGATTAGAAAAGGCAATACAGGGAAGCGGGTGTGGCTCAATTGATAGAGCTCCCGTTTACCATATGGGAGGCCCCGGGTTCGCTTCCCGGGGCCTCCTTGTGAGGGTAGGCCGGCCCGCGCGGTGTGGCATGGTGGGCTGATGCAGCAAGACCTCACAGCAAGGGGGAGATAAGCAGACACAGAAAAAATACACAGCAAATAGACACAGCAAACACAAGCAGCAAGGGGGGGATAAATAAATAAATAAATAAATCTTTTTTTAAAAAAGGCAATACGCATTAACTTTAGAAAAATTGGAAAACAGAGAAAAGAATAAAGAAAAATAATAATCTCTCATAATCCCACCTCCCAGAGAGTACCCCTGTTAGCCTTTTGTATTCACTTTGAAATCATATATGTTTAATTTAGTTGGGATCCTCTTTTATATCCAGCTTTTTTTCCATTTAACGTGCAGATTTATAGACATTCATTAACATGATGATCTTGATTGCTCTAGATTAATATTTGGACCTATTGTAGCCATTAAAATACTATACAGGGAGCAGATGTAGCTCAAGCAGTTGAGCACCTGCTTCCCACATGGGAGGTCCTAGGTTTGGTTCCCAGTGCCTCCTAAAGAAGACAAACAAACAACGAGCAGACATTGAGAAAAACAATGAGCAGACAATAAGCAAAAACAACGAGCAAGACAACAAGCAAACAATAAGCAGGCATTGAGCAAAAATGAGCAGACAACAAGCAAAAACAAGAAAAGCAGGGAGTAGATGTGGCTCAAGCAGTTGGGCACCCGCCCTCCCACATGGGAGGTCCCGGGTTTGATTCCCAGTGCTTCCTAAAGGAAAAAAAAATACTATAAGAAGTGGGGTGAACAAATGAGACCTGGAAAACAGCATGACCTCCCTTGTTCTCAGCTTCTTTATCAATAAAATAGAGAGTTCAGGATGCTGATCTGCATGGCCCTGAATACAGTTCTTTGAAAAAAGAATATGAATTTGGAGATACATCTTCCTTCCCTGGATTCTACCACAAAGATCTTAACCAAAACACCAGGGTCTCCCTTAGGGATTCCAAGAACAAGGACACAATCCCTGATGATATAAGAAATCAATGCTGGCAGAATTTTGCTGTCAATGGGTAAAGAACGAGTACACTGTTGTTACCAGGCCATGTGAAATTCTATATACAATTTCACTTTTAAGGACAGTCAGCAGAGTGTAGCCTACCTTGGGTATTCTTTGAAACAGGAGTTTTCCTCTTGAAGGATTCACTTCCACAGTGTCAACGATGTTTTTGTTTCCCCAGCTTCAGTAAGTCCTCTATCTTCTGATTGTTTTGACTATATCTGTTTAGATTTGGTTCCTGACTTTCTGCTCTGTTTATTTAGCATTATATCCTCTCTATTTAAACTATCTCCCACCTCACCTTGTTTTGTCTTTTGCTCTTGTTTTGAAAAGTCCCCAGAATCCTGACAATTAAAACAGTTGCCCTCCCCCTGCCACTGCTCTGCTGTTCATGTGAAGCTTGAGTGCAACTCTTGAGCAACCTCTTCTTCTTCCTTAAGACCAACAAAAGGTATTTTCTGCCATTGTGTAGAACTTGGGATGAGTTTGAGCTCAGACATACTCCAACTTGAATGATGGAAGTGATTGTGGGCACTAATTCTTTTTTTTTCAAGGTTTAAAAACTGGAAGCTGAGCATTTGCCAATACTGTATTTAAACATGGTATCACTTTTATGACAATGCCCCAAATTCTGAATCTTCAGGTATTATTACTCAGTTTAGCATTTCTGTTAACAGTTTCCTGGCATGCTGGAGGAAAGATTACTTGAAAGAAGATGATGAGTACATAAACACATCTCTAGTTTCCAGAGCTGGCATTGAATGTAAGTATATGTAGATCAGATGGGGTTGAAATATTTCCACCATTAGAACCAGTCTTTGAAATTACAATATCATCTCTCCAGAAGGCCTTGTTAAAATGCACATGCTTCATGGAATGGGTAAGAGGTGAATGCCTTAGTTGAGTTTGGGAGCAGAAAGGAGTGGAAGTGAGGAGAGAGAAGAAGTGGAAAGCATCAGAGTATAGGATCCATTCTTGGGAGAATGGGCCTACACAGGGCATCCCAAAATATGCATGGCCCAGGGCAGAATTCAGCAAGAGCTAAATTCTCAGGGTGGTACAAGAGGGAATGAGGGTTTGTGAGCAGGGGAGGAGAAGGAAAACACTTCAGAAAGAAATCTTCCTCCAAAACTCTGCCAGACAGACCCTGTTCTCTGAAATGACCTCTCCCCTTTAGACTCTAATTTTTAAAAAAATCCTAGAAACATTGGGCTCTTTCAAGAAAAATTACTACGGTCACATTTTCTTGGGGGAAAAAATGTGTTCAGATTCTTTACTTTCTGAGCCAGAATTTTTTTAAAAGACAGGATGGGATGTACTTTTGCCCCTTTCCCCATTCTAGACATTTCTACCTCTTGGGAGCCAGATGCTAAATTGTTTCCAGCCAGTTCATGATGTATGTGGTCGTGAAGCTCCCGAGGGAGCCAAAGAAGGAAACCTGCCTCCATTTCCAAGGCTCTGTTACATCTGTGGCCTGCTGGATAGATTCGGATTAGTCAAATGAAGGGAGGAAATAAAGTATAGAAGTGAATTAGTCTGCTGTATAACCCTACTGAGTAAACCCATGAGGTTGCAACCAGCTTGTTGGAGTGCTTGTCTGCTTCTACCAGCCTGCCTGCAAATGCCTGAAATCTGCATTCACTTTAGTTTAATAGAAATGTCAGACTGCCTCAAGAGAGCCTCCCATACGGTGTCATTGATTCTTTTTCTATTAATTCGGCCATGGATGGTGTCAACAAATACTCTGAGCACCTACTTGATAAGAGATACAATAATAGGTGCTGCAGAAGGTACAGAGACCAGACAGCTCTGCATGGAAGGAACTCCCAATCTAAGGGTCACAACAAGACATGCTGTGTATAAACATAATAAGCTCAAATATTTGGGGGGTTAGTTAGTATAGGCACCAATAGCTGTCATTTACTACTCCCTTGGCTTCCGCTGTGCAGTCCAGCAGGATTTTTGCTGGTTGCCATACCCACCTGGTGAAGCACTTCACACACATTTCATAGATTGGGAAGCTCAAGCTCTGAGAGGTCAAGTTACTTGCCCTAGGTCATGTGGCTAATGAGTGAGAGAGCCCAGGTCTGGCTGACTCTAAAGCATGTGTATATAACCCACCACCAGCACAGTGACTCTGGGAATCTGTCTGTCCTCCCATGAGATGATCAAAGTGTGAGCATTCTGGGACTTGGAGGAGAGAGAGTCATATGTTGGAGGAATTAGAGAAGGCTTTGCATTTTTGAGCTGAGCCTTGAAAGATTAGTAGGTTTTAGACCCAAGTCGATGAGAGAGAGAGGGAAGAGGTAGGATAGAGGAAGACTTGCTAGGGAGAAGGAAGTGTGCAGAAAAGACTTACCTGGGGAGAACACCGGTCCTGGGTGAGGAGGAGGCAACTTGAGGCAGAGGTGGGAGGGGTAAGCGGTGGGCACCTTCAGCAGCAGGCTGAGATTTGAGAATACATTGAAAAAGCAGCGAGAATCACTGAAGAGTTTTCAGAAGGGGAGCCACTTGGTCAATGCTGAGATTCAGAAAGGTGGGGAGGGATGGAGGGCGGGGATGACCAAGATGGGGATGTAGCCACTGCAGCCACACAGGGGAGCGGCCCTGAGGCCTGGAGCAGGCTCTGGGCAGTGGGGAGGAGGGAATGGGATGCCACAGATGGTTACGGAAGAAGAATCCACTGGGACAAACCAACCTGAGGGTCAAGGGGAAGGGATAGAAGTCAAACCATCATTTTGCACCCGTATACCTGGCAGGATAACAAACACTAGATTAGCCCTCAAGTGACCACTGAAGCTTTCTAAACTGTTGGCTCTCAGATTCTTTTGATCTGTGAGCAATTTAAATGGGCCAAAGATCCTATTTAATCCCCCTACTAAAGAAAACAGAAGAGAGAATGAGGTTGTATTTATGAGAATGGAAGACATGAAACTCTAACAAGTTAATTCATGCCAAAAGCAATCAATGGATACTGTAAGCCAACAATTAAAAAGTATATGATATGCCAGCTTGGGATCCCCTGGAGAACCCCAGAATCACTAGTGAGCCCACATAGCCACTGGAGAAATCTCGGTGTTATTTATTCCCAGGGCTGGTTGCAGGTAACACACATTCATTCAGCAATTCTAATTGGGCACCACCAAGCACCATGTACTATGTTAAATGTTATGTTGTCTTCCTGGTCAACCTCTTCTTCACATCAGGCCCCCAGTCTTCTTCTCGGAAGCTTCCCTATCCCACCTCATCTCAAAGCATCTTTAAATAGGACAAGGTGTTGGTCACCATTTTATTCAAGCCAAGAGAATATCCCTTTTGCACCCAGATTCACCCCAGACACTGAGCTCCCTGAGTGTGCATTTGTGAAGGGGACACCTGTCTTAGGAGCCCGCTTGGTTTGTACCTTATACAAGAACTTTCTGTTGCATGCACTAGTTCACAGTGAAACCAAGCAAGGGCTACTCTCCTGACAGACCACCCACTGGAGTTCAGTTTTTGCAACCTAGTCCTGATTTAATTGGGAATCCAATTTGCTACTAGTCTCCCCAAGCCTATACCGGCGTTTTCGAGCTCAATGTGCCTTTTCTCAACTAAGTATCTGTGTTTCCAATTACGTCACCCCAGGTGAATCACTCTTCCATTGTTCAAGGTCAAATCTCCTGTTGTTGTTTCCTGCCCATACAGCTAGTCCCTTTCCCCTCCCCCTCCCCTTAGGGCAGTTTTGCAATTGTCACTGGTGTTCCCAGATTCTATCTCCATCATGTTTCATCTGCAAATGTAATTATGAAGCTAAGCCCCGTTTGTTTTCGTTTCATCCATGGTACAAATGTTTTTTTATGTATTCATTCTCTACAAGGAACCAGAGGGCTCCAAAGATAGACTGAGTCATGTCCTTTTGTAGTGATATGAAAATTAAAAGTTAGGGGTCCCTCAGAGGAACTAAGTGGGCCTATTTCTTTCACTTCATTGAGTCTGCTCATCTAGCTAGTGGACCCTCTCTGACCCAGTTAGGGGGACTATTCTAGCACAGGACGGTGAAAAAAATGGTTGTTAATGCAGAACGGGGAAGGCAGTGGCAGAAAAGGCTAAGTCAGAGCAATCCTGGAAAGCAGTAACTAACTCATGTCCTTCACATGGACAGTTACCTGCCTTCCAACCCCAGGCCTTAGACATGGTCCAAGAGCACTTTCACCTCTGCAGGTACAGGCTCCAACAAGGGCATAGCTCTGCCAAGGGCATAGCTTCTGGGCCCCTCCTTCCAGCTGAGGTCCTGTGCTTGAGCTCAGCCTTCCCTTTTCTTCCCCCCACCCACACTGCCCTGTCCCATCTCTTCTATGGAGGGGGCAAGGCACCCATTGATATCTTGAACTAGGAGGAGGCAACCTGCATCCATCAACCCAGTAGCTGACTACTAGCAGCCTTTCTAGACCCTTGGGTCCAGAACTTTCTACTGTACCCCAGGTAAATTGGATGGCCCTGGAATTGCTCATAGTGCTAGCACATAAGTCTCATGGGAAGAGTGCTTCCTCCCACCTGCCCTGAGAGCAGAAACTGGGAGCAGGAACCACAAGGATATCTGTGTGGCCCGCATAATGGGTGCTCAATAAATGGTTATGAATGCCTTCTGAAACAAACGATACTAGAGAATATACATCAACTTTTCAGATACTGTTGTCTCACCAATCAATTGCTTTTTAAAAAATATTCAAATAACTTTACTTGGAAAACTTTACATTAATTTAAATAACAGCACATTCCACACTTAGAAGAGAGGCAAATGAGAAATCAATAAACATTATAAAGGGTTTGGTTTCAAAAAATATTCTGAAGGTATGTTCCACATCAGAATAGATTTAGTCCATCACATATCTATATATTTATTAGCAAATAATGAAACCATTAAGAGCATATGAGAAGACTCATCAAATAATGATAAGGTTATAGTTGGTGGATTCAACCAAGGCAAAAACATATAAACATATGTTATTATATTCATTAAAATTTTTAATTTTTATAAAAATTCATGTTTATTGAAAAAACTTTGAATACAGAAACATAAAACAAAAAATTTTCCCTTCCTATATTCTTAATCCCACTTCTCAGATGCATTCATTGTTTACATTTCAGTGTATATCCTTCCTGAAAATGTTAATGTATATACAGATACAAAAATATATAACAATTTAAAAACGTTTAACCACTTTGATTGAAGCAAACAATTTTTAAAACTGAGCTTTTAACCTAACATTGATTTGACCGTTAGATCAAAACCCTAGTCAAGATTTGATATTTGACCTGAGCCTTTTCCTTACTCTGTTTGCTAAGACCAAGAATAAGAAATAATTTTATTTTAAAATCCAACACACCCAGGCTCCTTTATGCTTTTACTAAATTTTCTTGAATTTTTTTTTGTTGTTGTTCAACTCTCTAATAGAATGTTATCTTATGTGATCAAAGCATAATAGTTGGCACTTTGAAACTTCTGCCTTGGAAACTTTAGAAATATTTTTATGTTAATATATTATATGTATTTTCTATCTTCTTTATCACTGCAGGAGACAGTGTTGCCAAACTATATGCCACTACATAAAAAGGGTTGCCTTCTTTCTATCTTCCAATGACAATTTCTTCTCTGGTTCCCCAGTTTTCACCAACAATCTCTTTGAGGGACTTCAAGTTGATACCAACAAGTCTCCTCCGTGACCTCTCAGCCTTGGCCTATCTCCTGGTCATAAAGTTAATGCTAGATGTTTTAGTATTTTGTTATGGCAACACTCAAATTCCAGGCATCAGTCGCCTCTAATAGAGTCACTGGTTTCCATTATTTTAAAAGAAAGTTTGTAGGTTTAAAGATAAATCATGCATAAAATAACAGAGTTCCCATATACCACCCCTATTATTAATACCTAGCATTAATGTGGTACATCTGCTACAATTCATGAAAGAACGTTTTTATAATTGTACTATTAACTATAGTCCATCATTCACAATAGGGTTCACTGTTTGTGTTGTAGTCCCATGTTTTTTTTGTTTTTTTTTTTTTAATTTGTATTCTAGTAACATATATACAACCTAAAATTTCCCCATTTGTAATTACATTCAAATATATAATTCAGTGCTGTTAATTTCCATCACTATGCTTTGCCACCCATTACCAAAACTTTTTCATCAACCCAAAGTGAAACTCTGTACAATTTAAGCATTAATGCCCCATTCCCTTACCCCACCCCTGGTAACCTATATTCTAGATTCTGACTCCATGAATTTGTTTATTCTAATTTTTTCATATTAGTGAGGTCATACAATATTTGTCCTTTTGTGTCTGCTTATTTCACTCAACATTATGTCTTCAAAGTTCATCCATGCTGTCGCATGTATCAGAACTTCCTTCCTTTCTCTGGCTTAATAATATTCCATTGTATGGATATACCACATTTCTCCTTCTTTCAAACAAACTCTTATTTGGAAGTTCCCTGCAACCTCTGTTCCCAATATATAAAATGACAGTAGTGCAGCTCTTCTTGTTCCAATTAAATACTGAATCCACCATGGTGGGGGAGGGGGGTGTCCCAATACTGCCCACTTGCCCCTCAACCCTAAGCTGAAAACTCCTTCCACTTCCCTCCACATAACGTAAATCCTTTACGTCTTTCAGGCTCAGACCAAGTGCTTCTCTACCCATGGACTTCTCCCTGCTCATTCTGCTGTGGACTCCTTGCCTTGTTCTGAATTCCTCCTCTACTCCTCTGACAAATACAGAGTTTGTACATTCACCTCACTGAGGTTCACTAAAGACCAGGCACTATGCTACATACCTTACATACATTATCCCATTTACTCCTCAGGGCAATCCTGTGAGATAGACTATCAGAGGCTCTATTGCACTGATGAAGAAAGAAAGAGAAGCTCAGAGAGGTTACATGATTTGCCAAGGTCACACAGCTCTATTAACTGGCAGTGCTAGGACCAAAACCCACATCTACCTGACTGAGCTATTCCTGTCCTCTTCTAAGGCATTGTTTTGTCTTTGCAATTAGACTGTAAGCTGAAGTGTAGAAACTGTGTTCTCTCTTTCCCTCCTCACCCACGCTTACTACAACTCTTAGGAAGCGTAGAATTAATACTTGTTCAGAGATGAATTGGTTCTTCACCTCTTCCTCTATTATCTAGTCAGCCAGAGGCTGCCAGACTCTGAGGACGCTACAGACTTACCCTCTTTTTCCTTCAAGAAAGTTCTATTTCTGAAGCTTGAAAAAAAAAAAAAACGGCTTTAGCTGCTGAAAATATTAAGGACTTCCTCCAAAGGCTGGAAGCTAAGCAGGAGTTTCACAGGAGGGAAAAAACAACAAGTGTGACCTCCTCAAATGGAGAGGGGAGGCTCAAGGCAGGAAATGGAAGGTTTGGTCAGAGCAGCTCTAGGGAGGAGGGGAGAGTGGAAAGGAAAGAGACTATTTAGATTTTTACCTCTTGGGACCCCACCCCCGATTTAACTTCTGGACTACATTTTTCAAACAGCCAAGTCGTCAAAGCCCGGCTTTCAGTGCACTCTGGCTTGGCTGCCTGTTTGGGATGTCACAGAGCCCAGCGCCCTGTGGGCTAGGTGTGGTGATTGGGTGAAGTCCAAGGCGGGGGGGTGGGGGTGGGGGGGTGCGGTCCCGCCCCTCGTCGTGCACCTGCGCTGGGAACCAAGCCAGGTCTGCGGTCCGCGGGGGCCCCTTGCCTGGCCCCGAACCCCTATCCCACCCCCCTACCCTCGGCCCTTCTCCCCCCGCCTGGCGCCCCTCGGCCCTCTTACTTAAAAATAACCACAGGTTTGCAGGGAAAGAGCTGACTATATTCTCCCAAAGCCTGTGCGACTGAGACTGTATCACGAGGGGACAACAGATAGAGCCGTAATCAACAGGCGCTTCTCTAGGCTGGTTTTAGAATCGAGTCCCTCTCAAATTTCAGTTTTATGCTAAAATGTAGGATGGTTAACCACATGTTCATTTTTAAACTTGAATAGTTTAAAGTTCATTCGGTGATTTCAACAAGAGTCTCTTTAATCTTTACGTATTTATTTCAGATGCCTGTCTTTTCTTTGGAAATGAAATCAATAGTCTTTAATGCCTGACATATTTATAAGTGATGACCGATAGAGTTTTCCCCTTAATGACTTTTGTACAGTGCCAAAGGGGACCTTAGTCACATTTTTTAAAAACAAAATACACACACACACCTGTACACACACAAAGCAAAAGCCAGATAACAGACAGCATTAGGAGTTTCTTCACACAGTTGGGTGTTCTCACTAAGACAAAATATTTTTTTCAAAAATAAATATGTTCTATTATTTCATTACACATGATGGAAGTTGCTATTGGTATATATTGATAAAAAATAAAAACAATGCCTTTAAGTGATGAATTGAAATTCTTCAGTGTTTCCAAATTTCCTGATTTTAATTAGATCTGAGCCATACCCATAACTGCTCATCCTACATCCTTTTCTTTTTCCCTTCCTTTGAAGAAATTGGAACATATTATCCCAAACACAGAATAAAAACAATAGTCTGAAGGAAAGTTGCTTGTGAGAGAAAATAAATGAATGAATAAATAAAATCAATACCAAAAGCCTACAAGTAAAGTCAAAGAACAAAAAAGTAATAAATAACTAGAAAAAATTTTGCAGCCTATACCAATAAAATATCTATATATAAAGAGCTCCTATAAATCAATAAGAAAGACTCAACATCCAAATATAAAAATGAGTAAAATAGATTAACAAATAGTTCACAGAAAAGAAGCTAAAAATGGTCTTTCAAAACATCAAAAGATGCTTAACCTTACTCATACAGCAAAGATGGAAAAGAATAATTCTGTTGGGGGATCATGGGGAGACAGGCTTTGTTGGTGCAAGTGAAACTGTCTACAACCTCTATGGAGGGTAACTTAGCCAAATATATCAAAATCTCAAATGCATTTACTCTTTGACCCAGCAACTCCAACTATAGGAATTTATCCTATGCATATTATTTTACACATGCAAAATGACATATGTGCAAAGTTTTTTACTACACCAGTGTAATAGCAAAAAGTATTTTAAAAATCCACATGCTAGTCAACAGGGACTAGTTGAATGAATTATGGTACAGCGCCACAGTTCCTTTCCTAAAACCCTAGAATTAGATGTGGTTTGCATGTCAAAATTTTTTCAAATTTAGAAAGCTAAATCAGTGCATATACCATATATTATGTAACATCCCAGTGGGTTCTGGGGCGAAACTCAGTAATCAAATCCATTAATATTTCTGCAGAGAAACTATAACCATTCACCCTAAGTGGGAGAAATACAGACTCTAAATTGACTCATGGCAGTTCAAGTCATGTTTTGTTGTCAAATGAGTTTGCCACAAAAGCAAGATAACTTTTGGTTTTCAAAGGCTTTTTAATTTAGAATTACAGATAGGAGATTCTCGGCATGTCCATCCAAACAGTGGAGACCAGACAGCTGTAAATAAATGAGGACACAGTCTGTGCACTGAACAATCTCCAAAATATTCTGTTAGGTTACGTTTGTAAGAAATGATAGAAACTTTTGGGTACAAAAAGGGGAGAAAAAGAGAGCAAAAGAGATATGTATTTGCTTATGTAGACCAGAATAGCTCTGGAAAGACTACATTTATTACTTCTGGAGAGAAGATGCAACCATCTAAGAACTATGAGTGGGAAGGAGACTTGCATATCTTTCAAATTTCTCCCTATGTAAATATATTACCTATTCAAAGAAAACAACACATGTTTAACTGCTAAACAAAGTTGTGTGTGTATTGCCACCATAAGGATGTTCTAGAACTTTCCCAGTATTAAGTCTCAAGTACCTACGGTGAGCATGCTCAAAGCTAAGTGCATTGTCCATAGAACAGCTGGTCAAGCAAGGTAAGTATTAATATCCTCATTTTAGAGATGAGGAAAGCAAGGTTCAGAGAGAACCACACAGGAGCAAGTGGCTGAGCTGGGAATCATACCCACATCTGCCTGAGCCTGAGTTCTACTACACAAAAGACATTTAAAACTGAAGACTGGGGGAGCGGATGTAGCTCAGTGGTTGAGTGCCTGCTTCCCACATATGAGGTCCCCAGCTGGATCCCCAGAAACTCCTTAAAAAAAAAAAAATTTAGGACTGGGTGGTTATCTGTGGAGAATATGTGTGCAAGTTATGACGGAAAGATGATTATTTTGTCTTAAACCCAATGTTTAGGGCATTTGAGATTTTTGTCTGCTCTGATGTTTTCAGGCCCTGCTAGGGCTATGGCCTGAGGGAAACCTATGGAGCCAGGGGGCAATGTCCCAGCGGAAGGCTCAGGAGGTGAACTCCCATCACAAAGAACCAGGGTCCCGGGGTCCAGAGTATGGACAGGTCTACTTGCCATGAAGAGGCCGTCTGCTCAGAGAATGCACTGGCTCTTCTCCGGTAGCTCATGTCCACTGGCTGCTGAAGGAAGGGGCATGTAACCGTTGGGGAATTTGTAATTATGAATTCCAAAAATATAATTGGATCATGCCTGTAATCTGATCTGTTAATCTGGGCATGATTGAATTATGATTAGGGCGTTGACTGGGCCAAGTCAGTCAGTAGGGCATTGAGCCCCACCCCCTGGTGGGTGGGGAATTGAAT
>JAQZBX010029624.1:0-27215 GCA_029593785.1 Cabassous unicinctus | reverse complement strand
ATATGACATAAATAAACCCAAAAGAAAATATGGCCGATGCAAAAAATTTGTTGAGAGTAATAACAATGAATATTAATGGATTAATCTCATCAGTCAAGAGACACAGATAGCCAGAATGGATAAGGAAATATGATCCATCTATATGCTGTCTACAAGAAACCTACCTTAGACCCAGGGATTCAGAGAGACTGAAAGTGAATATCTGGAAAGCAAGTTTACAAGCAAACAATAACCAAAAAAGGGCAGGAGTAGCTAGACTAATATCAGACAAAATATACTTTAAATGCAAAACTATTGTAAGAGACAAAGATGGACACCATATATTAGTAAAAGGTGTAATCTCTCAAGAAGAGAGAACAATCATAAACAATTATGCACCTAATCGGGTGTCCTCCAAATACCTGAGGCAAACTGAAAAATTAAGTGGATAAATAAATGCTTCTACAATTATACTGGGGGACTTTAATGCACAATTTTCACCATTAGACAGAACATCTAGAAAAAGAATCAATAAAGAAACAAAGAATCTGAATAATACATTAGAGGACCTGGACTTAATAAACATATACAGAACACTACACCCAAATACAGTGGGATATACATTCTTCTTGAGTATACATGGATCATTCTCTAAGATACACCACATGCTAGGCCACAGAACAACTTCCAATAAATTCAGAAAGATTGAGATTTTACAAAGTAATTTCTCTGACCACAATGGAATGAAATTGGAAATCACTGTGGGCCAGAGAACCAGATTACGCACAAAGATATGGAAGTTAAACAACACACTCTTAGACAAACAGTGGGTCAAGGAGGAAATCTCAAAAGAAATCAGTAACTACCTTGAAACTAATGAAAATGACAACACAATATATCAAAAACTATGGGATGCAGCCAAGCTGTCCTGAGAGGGAAGTTCACAGCCAAATATGCTTATATTAAGAAAGAAGAAAGACCTAACTGCTCACCTGGAGGAATTGGAAAAACAGCAACAAACGAAACCCAAAGTATGTAGAGAGAAGGAAATAATAAAGATTAGAGTAGAACTAAATGAAATAGAAAATAAGAAAGCACCAGGAAAAATAAACAAAACCAAAAGCTGGTTCTCCAGAAGATCAATAAAATTAACAAACCCTTAGCCAGACTATGAAAGAAACAGAAAGAGCAGAGGCAAATGCACAAAATAAGGAATGAGGAAGGGGATATCACTACTGACCCAAAAGAAATAAAGAGTATCATAAGAGGATAGTTTGAAAATTTATATGACAACAATAATGATAATTTATAGGAAACGGACAAATTCCTAGAAACTCACAAGCAGCCTACATTGATGAAAGAATAAATTCACGAACTCAACAGCCCAATACAAGTAAATAGGTAGACTCAGTCATCAAAAACCTCCCAACTAAGAAGAGCCCAGGACCAGATGGCTTCATGGGTGAATTCTAACGAACATTCCAGAAAAAGCTTACACCAATCCTGCTTAAGCTTTTCCAAAAAATAGAAGTAGAAGGAACATTGCCTACCTCATTCTATAATTCCAACATTACCCTTATACCAAAGCCAAACAAAGATACCACAAGAAAGAAAAATTACCAACCAATTTCTCTAATGAACCTAGATACTAAAATCCACAACAAATTAATTGCTAATCACATTCAGCAGCATATCAAAGGATTATACACCTTGACCAATTGGGTTTCATCCCGGGTATGCAAGGATGGTTCAACATAAGAAAATCAAACAATGCAATACACCACATTAACAGATTTAATGAAAAAAAATCACATGATCAGATATCTCTACAGATGCAGACAAAGCATTCAACAAAATACAGAATCCATTCCTGATAAAAAACAATGCAAAATATAGGAATAGAAGGAAACTTTCTGAACATGATAAAGGATATATATGAAACACCCAAAGCTAACATCATCTTCAATGGTGAAATACTAAAAGCCTTGCCTCTGAGATCAGGAACAAGACAAGGATGCCAACTGTTACCACTCCTATTTAACATTGTCCTAGAAGAACCTGCTTGAGCACTGAGGCAAGAAAAAAGATATAAAAGGCATCCAAATTGGAAAAGAAGAAATAAAAATTTAATTCTTTGCAGATGACATGATCCTATATTTAGAAAGCACTGAGAAATGTACAGCAAAGCTTCTAGAAATTTTAAAGGAATTCAGTAACATCGCAGGTTAGAAAATCAATGCTCAAAAATCAGTAGCATTTATGTACACCAATAATGAGCAATCCGAGGAGGAAATCAAGAAAAAAAATACCATTTACAATAGTAACTATAACAATCAAATACCTAGGAATAAATTTAACTAAAGATGTAAAGGACTTATATACAGAAAACTACACAACACTGTTAAAGGAAATCAAAGAAGACTTAAATAAATGGAGAAATATTTCCTGTTCATGGATAGGAAGACTGAGCATCCTCAAGATGTGTATCCTACCCAAACTAATCTACAGATTCAATGCAATCCCAATAAAAATCAACACTGTGTTTTTTAAGGAACTAGAAAAACTAACTACAAATATATTTGGAAGGGTAAGAGGCCCCAAATCACCAAAGACATATTGAAAAAGAAAAATGAAGTTAGAGGTATCATGCTACCTGACTTTAAAACATACTACAAATCTATTGTGTTCAAAACTGCATGGTATTGGCACAACGATAGACATACTGACCAATGGAACAGAACTGAGAGTTCTGATATAAATCCTTGTATGTATAGTCATCTGATTTTCAACAAGGCTACCATGCCCACTCAGTTGGGAGAGAATGGCCACTTTAACAACTGGTTCTTGGCAAACTGGATATCCATATCCAAAAGAATGATAGAAGAACACCATATCACACCTTATACAAAAATCAACTCATGATAGATGAAAGATCTAAATATAAGAGCCAAGACCATAAAGACCTTGGAAGATAATGTAGAGAAGCAACTACATGACCTTGTAATAGCAAATGGTTTCATGAACCTCACACCCAAAACACAAGCAGCAAAAGAAAATGTTTATGTTCTGTAACTAGGTCCGTGAAAACAGTGCCACAGATGAGCAAGAAACAAGAGATAGCTGGGGTCAGGAGACCCTCCATGCAAGGGTAGGAGAGCCCCACTACATAAAACATTGTGGCTTTTATTTAGCTTTAGAACAACGAAAATACGTGTTCACATGTGCAAAGGTAAAAGGTACATGACCAGTTACACGTTACTAAAGTCAGCAAATCTTTAGGGTTAATGGTTCAGTTCTCTTTACATTCCTGCATGTAACAAACCTTTTTAATCATTATCTGACATATACCAGATGCACTCTTTGAAGCACAGAATGCTTCTCCACCAGGCTCATACCAGATCTTATCTTAGTGTGTTGAGACTAGTGACACCTGTCCCATACATACCAAGGTGGCCTTCTTTCTGTCATGAGTGATGTCCTTTAATTAAACTCCTTCACTTTCCCCTTTTTATTAATTAATTTTTAAGTGAAGATCATAGGAACCATTATATAAGATGATACAAGGTGATCTCTTGTCACATTTGTCTTCTTCCATAGACTCTTGTGACTGTGTGTCTTAGGTTGTCCTCCTCTGAGAATCTTACCCATCACTGGCCACCAGTCAAGCTTTTGAGCTCTTACATGGAAGGCAATTTCATTTATATTTGATACTTCTTCAGGTTCCTTATGTGTATGCTTTCATGTAGATAATTAGTAGTAAAATCAAGGGGTTATTAGTATACTACTTTCTACAACAAATAATGAAAAATTAGTTTTTCATGGCTAAGTTTCTTAACATAAATGCATTTATCTGATCTATTTTTTCATATTTTCTATGAATATATGTTATTACTCTACCCTTGAAAATACAAACAATTAAAATTCATAAAACAATAATTCCTAATGCAATCCAAAATGATATTTGAACTGTTTTTTGTTTCCACCAGTGAAACGTATTGACAGTATTTAAATTTTCAGGCAACTCATTCCAAAATTCTGCACCAGGGGTTTCTTTCAATTCATTTTGAGACATGCTCAATGTTTTCTTTTGCAATTCTAAAATATCTAAAGAAATATTATGCTTATACCCAATCAAATGATTTTTTACTTCTTCCCAATCATGCTCACTATTATTATAAGGCAAAGGAGTAATACAAAAAGAACTTTCATTCTAATCACATTTAAGAGCTCTTAACAAGTTTAAATTATAAATTTGATTACCGAAATGTATAATAGTTGTTTCAAGATCATTCATACAGTTTTTCAGTTCCATATCAACGTGAGACTGACTATACCACATCTCACTTGCATTTTTATGCCAGTCCTTAACATATAGTTGAGTCTGGACTCCTTGATGTAGGGCTGTGTCAGTGATGGCTGCAGCTGTTATGATGCCAATCAGTCCCCAAATTCCTGCTATTAAAAGTTCAATCAGTCTTTTAGTTCTTTTTAAATAATGGCCAAGGAAGTGTCACAGCAACTAGGATTCTGGAGACTGTTGCCAATGTCTGGTCATCCAAACCAGTAGCCATAGACCTTTTCTTCTTCTTGCTATAAAAAGAGTTTGATTTTCCTGCAAACATGAATTCTTAAGACATGTAAATAAAGAGCAATTGGAGAGATAAGGTTCCTTTCACAAACTATAGGATCTCATACACATACTGTAAGAAATTGAGTTGATTTCCTTTTTAAACAGGTAATATTAGTTTTATTGCCTTGCCATTTGAAAATTGGGCCAGTTCTGAAAAATAAATTCCACAAATAATTTTGAGTTTTGTTAAGTTTAGTGTCCCAAGATTGTGGGATAAATCTTCCTTGATTTATGCAATTTATTAAGCTGTTAGTAAATGCCATATTACCAAAAGTCCAGAAATAAGAATTACTGTCATTAGTGGTTATGGCTGAATTGTTAATGATCCAAGATATGGTTGTATTCTTAAAAGGCTTTGGCATTCCTATAAGGGCCCAATCCTTTACAATTCCATAGGAATCATTAAACAACACAACCTTTGTAAAACCATGATATACATGCCATTTGTCATTTAGTAATCTGTTTTGAGAGGGACATGTAAGATTTAACATATTTTCTGATTTATATGATATAGAAGGGAAAATGAGAATATAAATTTGAGTTTGATTTTTCTCTGTTAAAACTGCACTGTGATTTTGAGGTTGTATGCATGCAGAAACATGCCCAATACATAGAGGGTGGTCTATAAAAGGTATATTTAACTTTTCTATAAATTCCCCTTCTTCTTTTGGCTTTAAGGGTAGTCATAAGTCTATACATCATGGAAAATGGTAAGCTTGATTAAGATAAATTGGGTAAGACTCACCGGCCCAGGTGAACAGCTCTAAAAGAGGTGGGTTGGTAATGTATGGCCAATAAGTGTAATTATGATATGGTATTTTACCTTGACCTAATACTTTACCTATAATTAATCCAATGTGAAACCACCATGTCCATAGTTTCAGTTTCAGCAGCATCTCCAACTTTAGGCTTCATTCTTCTGGAGGGGATAAACTGCTGTTCTCCTGTTTCTGTAAAGATAAGAGCAAAACCTCAGCCCCACATTTTTACCTCTCTTTTTTTCCCAATTTATTGGTTGTTTCATTTTTCCAATATATTGGTTGCCTGCATTTTTCATTTTCATTCTTTTTATTAACCTCCCATTGTCTTTCTGTTGCTGTAGTACTAGAAATTTGTTGTCTGTTAAGAAAATTTAAAGTAAGCGGTGATTTAGATAGTTTGTCTTTAGCAGATTCTCCTCCATCTCCCCCTTTTTGTTTTTGCTACATTAATTTTAGTTAGTGATTGCTTTTTCTACTATTGCTTGTCCTTGGGGGTTATATGGAATTCCTGTAACATGTTTAATGTTTCAGTCACTGCAAAATTTTTTGAATGATTCACTAAAATTGGC
Organism: Cabassous unicinctus; assembly: GCA_029593785.1. Taxonomy (NCBI): domain Eukaryota; kingdom Metazoa; phylum Chordata; class Mammalia; order Cingulata; family Chlamyphoridae; genus Cabassous; species Cabassous unicinctus. The sequence goes on along the minus strand of JAQZBX010029624.1, from coordinate 21,276 downwards.
AGACCCATTATCAGTTTTTACCTGTGCCAGCAGGTCCATTACAGCAAAACAATATAATAAGTGAGAACGTACATGTGAGGCCTTTTCACCTGCATGAACAGTTGCCTAAATAAAATTAGAAAATGTGTCCACTGTTAAATGTACATATTTAAGGCAGCCAAAAGAGGGCAAATATGTAGCATCCATTTGCCAAATTTCATTAGGATGTTCTCCATGGGGATTTACTCCTGGAGAAAATATGGGGGCATTTTTGGGCCCACAAGTAGGGCATTATCTACCAATCCTCTTACTTTCTTTTACTGTTAAGTAGGGATATTTATGATGTAAGCTGGAAGCATTAGAATGTGTAAGTTTGTGATAATCAGCAGCAGTTTCAGTATGAGCAATAAGCTTATCTACCAAATCATTCTTTGAAGCCATAGGGCGGGAAGTTGAGAATGGGAATGAATATGAGTAATGTAAATTGGATTAGATCATTCACAAACAGTTTTTTGTAATTGTAGGAAAAGAACTTCTGATTTAAAAATTGGAGTTATTTGAGCTATTTCTATATGACAAACAATGTGACAAACATAAGCAGAATCAGACACAATATTTAAAGGCCCAGAAACATCAGTTAGCAATTGAACAACAGCCATTAATTCCACCTTTTGAGCAGATGAATAATGTGTTTTCCAAGATTTTGTGGTTGGGCCTAAATAGCCTGCATTTCCATTACTGTTGCCACCTGTGTAGTAAGTAAGTGCAGCAGAGAGTGCTTGTTGTTTGACCGCCTTAGGAAGAATCCATGAAGTACATTTTAAAAACTGTAAAAATTTTCAATTTGGGAAATGATTATCAATTTTTTTCCAATCAAATCTGCTAAGGCCACTTGTCAAGGATTACTGAACTGCCAGAGCTGAGGAAGCTCCTGCTTTGTAAGGTCCAGTATGATTTTTTGAGTATTTCTAGCCATAAGCTGTCTCAGGTGAATACAGCCTTTTGATATTATTGCTGTAATTTTTTCAGGATAAGTATGAAGTCTTTTTGTATCTTTGTTGGATAAGAATATCCATTCTATTATGCCCTCCTCTTCCCAAAGTATCCCAGTAGGGAAATGGCTAGATGGAAATATTAAAAGTGAGACTCGAAGATTTATATTTATCCTTGTTAGTTGGCTATTTTGTACTCTTTTTTCTAACCATTTTAACTCCTGTTAGAGTATTGAAAAGATTAGTTAAGGCATAAGTTGGAATTCCTAAAGTAGGCCATACCCAATTAACATCACCCAGTAATTTCTGAAAATCATTTAAAGTACATAAATGATCAGTTTGAAATTGTACCTTTTGCAGAGTTATTATATTTCCATTAATAGTATGGTCTAAATATTGAAAAGGAGCCTGTTTTTGAATTTTTTCTTCTGCTATTTGTAACCCATGTTGAGGAAGAATTTCTTTAGCCAGCTGAAATAGTTGTTTCAGCTCAGAAGTTTGCTCCATGGCAAAAAGAATATCATCCATATACTGAATAATCATAGCATTGGAAAATTGTTTTCATAAAATTTGTAATGGAAAGTGAACCAAGGATTGACATAGTGTAGGACTGTTCATCATTCCCTGATGTAGAACTTTCCAATGATATCATTCAGTAGGAGCTGAGTGATTAATAGAAGGAATAGTAAATGCAAATTTTTCTCTATCATTTAGATTGAGAGGAATCATAAAGAAACAATCTTTCAGATCAATAATAACAATATGCCAATTTTTTGGAATCATAGTTGGGGATGGCAAACCAGGCTGTAAAGATCCCATAGGTTAAATAGCTTTGTTAATTTCATGTGAATCAGTCAACATGCACCATTTACCAGTTTTCTTTTGAATTACAAAAACTGGAGAATTCCATTGGCTAGTAGAGGATTCAATATGCCCCGCCATTAACTGCCCATATACTAATCCTTTCAGGGTTTCTAACTTTTCCTTTGGAAGGGGTCACTCTTCAACCCAGATAGGTTTGGTTGTTAGCCATTTTAAAGATAATGCAAAGCCCTTTGCAATACTAGGCCCTACTCTAAATTTGAATATCCTAGGCCATGGTAGTCTCCAATAAGTTGTGTCTTAGGTCAGGAAGGGGAAGTATATTGCATATGAGTAACAAGATGTTTAGCTGTATCAGAAATATTAGGAATATTCAAATAAGCTCCCCATTGGTATAATAAGTCTCTTCCCCATAAATTAAGCCCTACATCCACACCATAAGGTTGCAGAGCAGGCTCTTGTCCCTCTGGACCGTCTTTCTTAAATATCTGAGTACTTTGATAAACATCTGTCACTGTGCCAACGCCAGTGAAAACTGTAGGCACATTTTGCAAAGTCTAAGCTTGTGGCCAATACCATTTAGCAATTATAGAGACATCAGCCCACCAAGTTTTAAATTGTAAAAATTCTGCCAAATTAAGAACAGCTCGAGCTAACATATCCTAATCCCAGGTTACCAATCTCTCTACTTGTGCCATTCCTTGCACCAATCCTTGAGTATAAGGAGAATTTACACCATATTGACTACATGCTTGTTTTAATTCTTTGATAGTTTTAAAAGGAATAGGAGCATAATCAAATTGTACACCTTCTTGGGGATTTTGAGCATCTACTTGTATTTGAGTAACTGTTACTGGAAAAGCAGAAAAAAGTTGCATAGCCTCTGAACTGCTTCTCTACTTCCCTGTGATATGCTTTTCATAATTGAAGAGGATGGTGCTGGCACAAAAACAGAAACTCCTGGAGGGTCATCAAATGTCATAAAAATCCATCAGCAGATACCTTAGGAGACTCAGGTATGTGTTCAAAAGACAATAAATCATCTTTTGGAGTGGACGGCATAACGACTGCTAGAAAAGTTCCATAAACTCCCTTTTTCTTTTCTTCCCTTTTATTAGACATGAGTTTATCTATTTTTGGCTGTTCATGAATTTTTTCATATATATTTTCATTAAAATCAACATCAGTTCATTCTATTAGTCCAGTGATAAAAGTATCCTGTTTATTATGTTCATTTTCATCCGATTGTAATGGCTCAAGAGCAACAGAAATAAGGCTACACAAAGACCATACATGTATGGGAATTATTTCTCCCTTTTGATAAGCCCTTTTCCAAGCTTTCATGACTAACTTCCATTGTTTCAGATTTAAAATATTCTGCCCTTGTGGCTGAAATGAATAACAATGTTTCTGTACAAGAGAAAAAAGTTCCTCAAAGGCTGAGGATTTAATAGTTACACCGGTGCTTTTTAATAAAGTTTTTAACACTCTAGAGTACTCTTCAAAATTCAACTCCTGATTCCCCATTTCCCTGATGATCCCAAGGATATAACTTACCTTTTTTGAAAACGGTTCATCAGGAGCTCCTTGGCCCACTGTGCACTGACCAAAAGAAAAGTTGCACTTTTGGGTCCCTGTTCAGGTGCCAAATGTTGATGTTCTGGAACTAGGTCCATGAAAATGGTGCCACAGATGAGGAAGAAACAAGAGATAGCCAGGGTCAGGATACCCTCCATCCAAGGAGAGGAGATCCCCACTGAATAAAGCATTGTGGCTTTTATTTAGCTTTAGAAGAAAGAAAATACATGTGCACATGGGCAAAGGTAATAGATACATGAAAGGTTACACGTTACTGAAGTCAGCAAATCTTTAGGGTTAATGGTTCAGTTCTCTTTACATTGCTGCATGTAAGAGACCTTGTTAATCATTATCTCACATACCAGATACACTCCTTGAAGCACAGAATGCTTCTCCACCAGGCTCATAACAGATCTTATCTTAGTGTGTTGAGACTAGAGACGCCTGTCCCATACATCCAAGGTAGCCTGCTTTCTGTCACAAGTCATGGCCTTCAATCGAACTCCTTCAGAAAAAAGAGATAAACGTGATCATCTCAAAAGTAAAAACTTCTGCACCTCAAAGTTGTTTTCAAGAAAATAAAAAGTCAGCCTACCCAATGGGAGAAAATATTTGGCAGCCACATATCTGATAGGAGCCTAATATCCTGTATATATAAAGAAATCCTATACCTCAAAAATAACAAGACAAACAACCCATTTAAAAAATGTGAAAGTGACCTGAAAAGATACTTTTCAAAGGAAGAAATACAAATGGATAAAAAGCACATGAAAAAATGTTCGACATTGCTAGCTATTATAAAAATTCAAATCAACACTACAATGATATACAATCTTACACCCATTAGAATGGCAGCTATTAAAAAAACAGCAGACTCTAAGTGTTGGAGAGTATGTGGAGGAATGGGAAAACTCATCCACTGCTTTTGGGATTGTGGAATGTTCCAACTACTGGGGAGGACAGTTTGGTGGTTCCTCAAAAAACTAACTGTAGATCATCCAAATGATCCAGCAATTCCACTGCTGGGTATATACCCAGAAGAATTGAAAGTAAAGATGTGAACAGGTATATGCACAACAATGTTCATAGGAGCACTGTTCACTATTGCCAAAAGATGGAATCAGCCCAGGTGCCCATCAACAGATGAATGGATAAACGAAATGTGGTACATACATACAATGGAATATTACTCAGCTGTAAGAAGGGATAAAATGCTAAAACATGGAATAACATAGATGAATCTTGAAGACCTTATGTTGAATGAAACAAGCCAAGCATTGTAGAATGAACATTACATGACTTCACTGATATGAATTAAGGAAATTGAGCAGTCTCTAAGAACCATTGTCTGAAATATAGGTTTACAAGAAAGAAAAAGAGAAGAGAATGTTGTGAGCTATCAGCCATACGGATGTAATCTATGTTAAAGTGATAGAGTGTAGTTGAGTATTGAGTGGATAGGACAGGTGGGTAGTGATAGTATTGTGTTTGGTGGTGCAGAGTTAACAGGTGGGTAGTTTAGGAAGTGTGGGTTAGAATACCAAGGTTTTTGAGGGGAGAGATGGAGAGGAACCTGGTGAACATTTGGTATTTGTCTGTTTGAGGTTGAAAGTGCAGAGTTGGGAAAGCCCTTATGGCAATATGTCAAGGAAGTCACTGGTTTAGGGTGTTGGTTGGGGGGACATTCATGACAGGGCTCATCTGGAGCAGGCTCCTAGGGAGTGTGTGAGTGTTCATCCTGTAGTAATGTGTTGTATCAGTAGGTGGAGACCCACACAATGAGCAGGAAGGAGATGGACTCCCATCTTTAGGAGGACCAATTCACCCAGAAAGAGATAGGTGGGCACCTCTTATGAGCAATGGCAAATCCTAATAGGGGAGGATAAACCAGCATTTCAAGACTTCTTGTTGCACATAACTATGAATCTTGTCTTCCAATGAGTTAAGCCAGGGGGTCCTTCATGGGCCCCATGGGGATGGTTAGGGAGGAACAGAGTAGATCAAACAGGGGGTATTTAGTGGTCAGGGGAAATATTTTTTATTACCTTACAGTTACGGACACAAGGCATGGTAAATATCATTAAAATTTATTGAATTGTATGGTCAAAAATGTAAAGCATACTGTAAACCATTGACAAGGTTTAGTAGTGATGCTTCACTATCTGTATAACAGTTATAATGATGCTAACATCCACATACAAAAAGGTTTTAATATGGGGTGAGGAAAGGGGGAGGAGGTTGGGTATATGAGAGTCTCTTGTATTCTGTCAGTGACTTTTCTGTGGCTTAAAGCTTCTCTGAAAATTAAATGAAAAAGTAGGGAGACACTGGATAGTGAGATGGAGTAGGTGCCACAGTACAGACAGACCAACTGATTTTGCAGTGACAAAAGGAAAAATGTCAAAATATTTTTTTAATTTTTTTTGTTTTTTCCCATTTTCTGAATATCCCAATCCTTTAATTTAATTTTATTTTAAGTTTTTTTTTGTTTTTTTTTTTATGGTTTCCATGTATTTTATCTCTTACATTTAAACTTGCCATTATTATTTCATTTTCTTATTAATTGTATTTGGTTGTTATATGGGTTTCATCTTTAAAGAAACTTTGGATCAGAGAAGGGTTACAATGGGAGCAGGAAAGGATCACTGGGGGTGTGTCAGGGATGGGGAGTGCATGGGAGGAAGTTCACCTGAACATACATAAAAGGTATATAAAATTGTTTAAATGATCATGGGCATGGTCACAGTGGGTGGAGAATCACTCAATAAATGAGAGATTACTGAATTCCCATTCAGGAGAGCTCTGCCACATTCTCCAAGGGAGCATCAACAGTCCCCCTAGTGCAGGGGCACAGTCTGGCTAAGGAGGATGGTCCACTGATGGGTTCTTGTTATTGATGACTAGCCTTATATGTCTTTGCTTTTGAGATTGAAATTTAGCCTACTCTTATGGGATACTTAAATGGTGCCTGCTGAGAGCCTCCTTGTTGTTCAAATGTGGCCTCTCTCTAAGACAAACTCAGCATATGAATGCACTACCTTCCTCCCAGGGTGGGACATGACTCCCGGGAATGAGCCTCCCTGGCAATGAGGGATTACTACCAACTGCCAACTGGCAATATGACTGGAAAAAGACCTTGAATACAAGGGGGGGAAGTAAAGAGAAATGAGTTCATATGGCTAAGAGACTTCAAAGTGAGTCAGGAAGTTATCCCAGAGGTAACGCTTATGCACACCTCAGTAGGATCTCATAGAATACCAAAGTGGATATCAACCCAAATAGAGGGGCTCCTGATGGCTCTGAGGAAACCCAGGTCCGATATAAGTGTGGATAGCTCCAGAGTTTAACACCTTACCAGTGGGCTCTACTTTGGAATCTGTGCTCCTGAGAGTGACAGAGTTGGACTCAAATAAGTCATCCCTTAACATGGTCCATCAGTTCCTTCAATTCAAACCTATATGTGATGTTGGAATTTGTAGGTGTACTTCCAGAGACTGGAGCCTTTGGCCTGCCCATGTTCCAGCTGTGTCTGGAATCTCAGTGGAGCTGCAAATCCTTCTCTACAGCTCAATGGACTCACTAAGACACCTGGTGGGGAGACGATGATGAACAACAGCCGTCCCAGTGAATGGAGAGTCTGCAGCTGCAGGAAGATAATCCCATCCATCTTATCCATGGAATATAAACCCCCTCTCACTTGGAGGTGGAGTGGACATCACCATCCCAGACTCCTCAGAATTGGGGGAAGAGCTATGGACTAGACTGGACTTACTTATGTCTATATTCTCTTATAGACATTGTGTTTCAAGCAATGGAAGAAATTACAACATTAATGTGGAGCCAGTGGTCACTGGATGCTTTGGGGTGGGGAGAGGGAAACACAGTTGTGATACAGGAGATTTTTTGGCACTTGGGAATAATCCTGAGTGACATTGCAATGACAGATATAAGCCATTTTACATCAGCATGTAATATGCAGAACTTCGTGGGAGAGAGTGTGGTCTACAATGTGAACTATGGTCCATATGTCAAAGCCCCAGTATGTGTACATCTATTGCAGGTGATGTGCCACACTAATGAAAGATGATTATATGGGAGGTTGTGGGAGGTGTGGGAAGTGGGGAACCTGGGAATCCCTATAATTTTTATGTAACATTTATGTAATCTAGGCATTTTTTAAAAATGAAAAAAGAAAAGAAAAAATAAAGAATAGGCTAAAAGAAATGTCCCTTGCCATTCATGAGAAAAAGTTTTCCCTGAGACTTCAATAACCTTAGTGAGTAAATACTGGAAATAGTATTGCTCATCCAAGGTTTGTCAAATTTCAAAATGGGAAATGTTTTAGTCAGCCAAAGGGATGCTGATGCAAATTACTAGAAATCTATTGGGTTTTTAAAGGTTATTTATTTGGGGTAGAAGTTTACAATTACAAGGCCTGAAAAAGTCCTACTCAAGGTACCATAAGAAGTACTTTCCCACCAAAGATGGTTGCCAAACTCTGTGAGGGTTCAGCCTTCCTTCTTCCACTTAAGGCTCCATGGTCCAAGCTTCTTCTGATCTCATAAGTAGGCTGGCATAGGTCTTTTTTCTTTCCAGGCTCAGCTTCTCTGGTCTCTTCACAAGGTCAACTGTAAACTTTCAAGCAAATGCTCAGCTCTCTCTGGGACTCCAGCATCAAAACTAAGTTCTATCTTCTTGTATCTATAGAGCTCTTGTGTGTTCTTCTGTGTGTCTTTTTGAGTGAGTGTCCATTTACATAGCTCACCAAGGGGTCAGGAACTCAATTCTGTGTCACACCATATTACATGGTCAAATCAAGCCCTAATTTTAACATAATTTAATCAAAGTCATCTCAACTGAATCTAATATAATCAAAGGGTATAACATCCAGAACAGACCAGTTCACAAACATAACATATATATTTCTTTTTGAATTCATAACTAATATCAAACTGCTAGAGAAAATAAGCCGAGGTCTGAAGTAAAGGAAAATGATGTAGATTGAATTTCAAAGTATTGGAAAAATTTGTTTATAAGCCAATAACTAAAAAAATGAAATTTCTGTACAAAACTTCCTGGTCACAGTGCAGATTATAATAATCAGAAATAGACTTCAAAGAGATTTTTCAAATGTTATTTTACAAGTGAACTTATTTTGTAAGAGAATGAAAATTATAAGTAACATTAATGAGTTCTTTGTATCTAATTCTATTTGTGTCTATTTGTTCAGCATGTATTTTCATATAATGGAATGAAAATATCAAATTATCGAATGAAAATTCTTAAAAGAGCTCTATTCAAATTGTTAAAATTTAAATATGCACTTGTATATGTGAATGAATATTCTTGGTTTGTGTGTAATTTCCATAGGTTTATAGGATATTAATAAAGTAAATTAACATTTTATGTACTAATTCTTTAAGATGAAACTTATAATTTCTGTTTAATGAAATTAAAAGTAAGAAGGAAAGGTAGATCTGTATTAAAGTGAAATGACTAGTTTTCATAGAACAGAATGAGGAATGTACGACAAAACTTTAAATGGATAAAGGTAAATCTCATTGGTTGTTAAGTGAAATTTGTAAGCTTATTTAAATGTGAAGTAATTAGTCTATGTGGTTATAGTGAATTTTAAGGAGTTTGTAAATCATAATCTCAACTGAAGCATTTAAATGGCTAATTCCAGGAAGACATTATTAATTAGAAACCTAAACTGATATAAATAACAAAAAGTAACTTCCTAACAGGGCAACCTGTCAGAGGCTACCTCAAACTGCATATTAAGGTGGTGGTAACATAGATTCCATTGGGAATCTTAGATTTTCATAAAATAATGAAGAAAATATTTGTTCCTGTACTGCTAAAGTAAAATAGCTGTTAACTAATATAATCATGGTAAAGATGTTGAAGTAAAAAGTAAAGTACTAAATATGTTTAAGTTCATTTGATATGTTATACATTTCATTGAAGTGTTTAGAATGTGTATAAAATTAAAATAGCTATACTTCAGTATTTTCAACTTTTTTGTGCATACATTCAAACCAGTCCCAAATACCCTGCATGGTGCCTATTCATTTGAGTTATTGGCTAGGTTTGTCACTATAATCCCTAAAACAATGAAAGATTCTACCACATCTGGTCATGCTCCTGAAGTGGGTGGAGAGTATGTTGCAGTTTTGGACTTCTGCAGCAGCTGGCAATGACTCAATATGTCCAGATTTACAATGGACATTGCCTCTAGGCTGGCTTGTTTCAAAGTGCCAAAGGGCATTATGCACCAAGCTGGTGAAACACTGGATCTTACCTTCCTAGCTTCTCTCTAGGATCAACAAGGCTGCAGAATGCTGGCTGTGTGAAGGACATACCAAGTGGAGCAATAATTATCAGAGAAATGTGAGTAGAAGTTAAACACAATTGCCATTATGTCTTGCTCCCTTTAGAGACAACATGTGTGGAATCGCAAACCTGGAGCTTAGATCTATTAACTGCAGCTCAAAGAGGAACTTGTGCATTGGTTAATATTAAGTGCTGTACCTATAAACTGATGAATATAATAATATCTCTTCTATTCTAGATCATATGCAGAGAGTATTGAACATGTTAAAATCTTGTTAAATTTAATTCATTTTCTTAGTTAATTAATGTTTCTGTAAGATAAAGGAATGCCTCTTTTAAGTACTGTCTATTTTTCTTGTCATATGCTTGTCTTGTTTTTGCCTATACTGTGTGTGTGAGTTTAAGTCTAAGGTAGTGTCTCTCTTCATATCTCTCCTAGCATAGGTGTTTATCCTAGGCATAACTACCACCATAGGACCTGGGGTTGACAATTTATACCAAACCCAGCAGGTCTACTAAAATTTCTCCTTAGAGTTAACCAACAGCATAAAATAACTTAAGGAAGAATGCTGTTTCCCATCAGATTCAGGAGGATGCATCCTCTGAAGTCACCATGCTTTTCTCACACTTGTGATTCAGTATGTCATGGCTGGCTCCTTGTTGGGCCCATTTACCACCATCTTCTTTATTCTTTTAGTAGGAAATTGTTTCTTAAATTCTAACTAAGTTTATTTCTTCCAGAATCAGCACAGAGTCAAATGGCAACCCGGGGTCCTGGGAATTCTGCTAGATGGGTTACAAATAAGAAGGCCTTTGTTTTGCTTCTGACATCCCATCAGGTCAGTCATCCTCAGGACGTGTGCTCTTGGCCCTGCCCCACCCTTCCCATCCTGGCTCAGTACCTGGAAGGGACCCTTACCCCACACACAACAACCACACACACAACCTTTCTAAGTCCATGTGTGGCCCATGCTCACCATTGCAAGGACCCAGCTTTCCCCAACCATCCAACCAGAACCACCAGGACTTCTGTTGGCTCCCCCAGCTGGTAGCTGCCCAGCCTGGTTGGCCCTTACTGCCAGGTCCAACCAGGGGACTTGAATGAGCACACCTGGCCAGGGTGAGAAGGAAGACTAAGGCCTTGTTTACTGCCCAGCACTCAGGAATATCTCTTCTCTAGTCAGTCCAGTCCAGGATGTCCCCTTGCCTAGCCTCTCACTGGGTGTACCTCTCCCACACAGCATCTTACTGTGGGTGAATCCATGGCATTCCTGTTAATGGCCAGCTTCACATGAGCACAGCACCTGTCTAATGCCAGGCTCAGTCCTTGACTATCAGATCCAAACTGGGAACTGCTCAACACAGAAAGTCAATGTTCACCCAGAGCATTCAGGATGCAGGTGCCATGGGTGCCAAGGTCCTCCCTGGCCCACCCATGTGACTTCACAAAACACAAGTTATTGTGCATTGAGATCATTCCCTCAACCCAGCAGTTGGAGCCAAATTGGGAATCTGATCAGTTCCACTATGACTAGAAATCCCAGCCAGGGGTCAAGATGGAGACTGGCAGGTCCTGGGCTTGAAGGTAGGCTCTCTGGATGCATCATCACCTGAGAAGAAATGCCTTTGGAGCTGGGTACTCAGATAAGCTTTTTGGACAGACAGATTGTGCAGGATGTGGGTAGAGAGGTGGGATTCCCTAAGCTGGTGTTCAAAAGGCCACTTGGTGCAGTGTGCATAGCCTCCACTCACACCTCCTGGTCTTTGTTGTGTGTGGACATGTGTATTAGTCAGTCAAAGGGGTGCTGGTGCAAAAAAGAAAAACAGAAATCTGTTGGGTTATAAAAAGAGTGTTTTTTTGGGGTAGGAGCTTACAGCTACCAGGCCCTAAAGACTCCAACTCAAGGTACCATAAGAGGTACTTTCTCACCCAAAGTCAGTTGCCACATGTTGGGCAAGATGGCAGGTGATATATGTGAAGGTTTAGCCTTCCTCTTTCTCTTAAGGCTCTGTGTTCACAGCTTCTTCCAAAATCAGTTGTAGGCTGGGATAAATCTCATCTCTCTCCCAGGGCTCATTTATCTCTGGGGTAAGCTGCCCTGCTCACTCCACAAGGCCAGCTGTAAACTATCAGGCAAATGGCTCATGTCTCTTCTTGAGGCCTCTGCCATGTCTAATGGAGCCTTCTCTCTTTCTTCAGGGCCTCTGCTGTGTCTAATGGAGCCTTCTCTCTTTCCTCACATATCTGCTTCTCTGTGTATTTATTTCCCAGGGCTCCAGCATCAAAACTCCAACTCTCTCCTCTGCCATGTGGTTTTCTCTTACTTCCATGGCCCAGTCAAAGCCCTAATCATAATTTAATCAAGCAAAAGTGAAATCTCTGAAGTTAATACAATCTAATATGCCCAGAAGAACAGACCAGTTTACAAACATAATCCATAAACAATATCAAATTGCTACGACAGGCTTCCTCCAAAATTTTCTTACAGCACACAGAGAAGGACCTGGGGTTGGCAGTGGGGTTAGGTGCAGATGCTGACCCTCCACCCCACCCCCACCCTGATGGGGTTCTTTCCTGGTTTCTTTTTGTCAAAATCTTAGAGGCCTGTTCTTGTTCAATTTTTTTTTTTCAATTGTGTCTCATTGTCCCCAGAGGTATTGACCCAAATACAACAGGTGGTGTTCACAATGTTGTTATGGTAAAGATGACAATTTCCAATAGAAGAGTCTGACAGATCTGGTGCCATGAAGGAGAAATACACTGCTCAGAGAGAAAGTGATTTATTGCAAGTGCACAATCAAGGACCTGGGGGAATCTTCCTAAAATCAGTTCAAAGTGAGAAGGGGAGCTAGGGATTTTATAGGCAAAAGGAAAAAAAAAATGGAGTAGGTGAGAAAAAACACGTTGAAAAATAAAAAAAAGTCAAGTGATGCTTCCAGGGGTCTTGTGATGAGGATATGTACAAATTCTCAGCTCTGCGTTGTCTCAAGCATATTAAACTTGTTCATGGTTTCAGCAGCTTAAAAACCACAGTTTAGATATTGTTGTGCAGGTGCCTATGTGCAAGGTCTTCATGAGTCCTTTCTCAGCCAACCATTCAAGGATATCAAGCAATTTTTTTGGTCCCTGAGGAAAATTACAAATTTATAGATTCTCCTGACACCATTCTGTCTGGTTTTACATTCAGATGAGACATTATCTAATTCCTGTAAACAAAATTGAGAAGTTCTGGTTAATATCCTTTTGGGAACAAAGTGTAAAGAGTAAAGTTCCAAAATTAGATTAATAGAAAACCAGCTCAATTAATGTTTTAGAATTTTCAGATCTACTTAAGTGAAGAAATTTTTAGTAAGCACATTTTTCAGCTATCAATGTCAAAAACGAGTCCTTGTTCAGCTAATATATAATCAAGTTTGGTTATGCTATTGTCTAAAAGAAGTTTAGGTAGTGAATCTAATGCTTGTTGCTGTGCAGCTCTAGTTCAAGCAGTAGATTCAGTAAGTTCTTCTATTGTGATTGATAGATTTCTAATTAAGTTTTCATTTTTCTTAACCTCAAGCCAAGGTAGCAAAAATCTTCCAAAAGAGGCAAACCCAGAATCATGAACTCCTTGGATAAACCCTTTTTTGTCTCATAATATGTATTGTGGGGACTAGTCCAGTGAGAAAGTTCAGATTCATTATGAACTCCTAAAGGTGAAGTGATGAGACCAAGTGCATATTGCCCAGACATTTACCACCTATTAAAAGCCCAGACAAATACATTATCAAACCCACCACAATTTTTACAAGAAGGGAAAATAGCTTTAAAAAACAAGAAATGATATTCATGCAATCTATCTGCAGAAAGGCACTTCTAATAACCTGTCATCAGTAAGCACCATTGGAGTGAACCCTAGTTTTACAGATAGATACCTGGGCATGGAATAAATTGGGAATTGAGTACAATCAACTAACTGTAATTAATTTAGGGATTAAATGTTAAAAATTTCTGATAGTTTGAAATTAGGGAAAAATTAACCTGAACAGAAAACTCTAACCAGATTTCTTATAAAAAGACAACTGCATAAACATGGTTCACATAAATAAACTTTGAAACATCTTGAATCTCAAAATTGATCAGATAGCTCTGCAATTGGGGTGTTATAATACAGTAAACCTCCATGTATGGAAGAGAATAATGTGTATATGAAACTAACATGGGGAAGAATTTCATTGGATACTATCACTAGAGAATTAGTCTAAGATTCATATGTAAGCAAATGAAGACTTTCATGTATATGGATGAATGTTTTATACTCTCCCATCTAATTCCCCACAGTAGAAATCTCACACCCAAAAGAATTCCTTTAAATATAATTATTTACAAGAATATTTCACTCAAAGATCCACAGTGACTGAACATGCATTAATTGACATGACAAAGAAACCATATTTCAGCAAATCACTTGGAAAATATTCAGTGGCCAGTCATCTTTTGATCAAAATAAGCAGCATCATACAAGAAGAAAATCATGTGAATGTCATTGAAGTGCTATAGTTTTATTGAAATCTCTGTCCACAAACAAAACAGTGAAACTCACTTTGGATAGAAACCATATGGTTGTCTTCTATGTGGGAACGTTTTCATTTGATTTTTCATCTTAGGCAACATGAGATAAGTCACAGAGGAAAGGAGCCCTATGAATGCCATTGATGTGGAAAAGCCTTCAGTCAATATTTTATTCTTGGACAATATTGGAGAGTACACACTGGAGAGAATGTCTATGAATGCCTTCTAAGTGGGAAAGCCTTCAACCATTGCTCTGCCCCCAGTCAACATAGAAGAACTTACACTGGAGAGAAACCCCATGAATGTCATCTATGTGTGATAGTATTCTTTCATTACTTTTCACTAAAAGAACTTGAGAGAACTAACATAGAGAGAAATCCAGTAAATATCATCTATGTGGGAAAACTTTCACTCATAGTTATGCCCTCAGGCAACATGAGAGAATGTACACTGGACAAGAACTATAAACATATCATCTAAATGGGAAAATCTCAATTTTTCTAACTTTAGACAACATGAGATTATTCAGATTGAAGAGAAACCCTATGAATATCATCAATGTGGGAAAGTCTTTGGTCAATATTCTGACCTTAGATGGAATGAGAAGACTCATGTTATAAATGGTTTGAATATGAAAGAGACTTCAGCCATAGAAATCTCTTTAAAGAAGTCACTTTAAACACACCAGAGTACTCACATACTGAAGAAACACTATGTTTGTCATCAATATGGAAGTGCCTTTAGTCATCAGTACTGTTTAAGATAAACTAATGAAATTCATAAGGGAAAGTATCCATATGAATGTCTTCTGTGTCCCAAAGCCCTTAGAAGATGGTCTGATGATATACCATATGAGAGAAATCACAATATAAACGTAATGGGAGTGGAAAGTTGAAGAAATCAAATGTGAGAAATTCTATGTCTGTACTCAATATAGGAATTCCTTACTTTATAATTTAAATAAAATAAGTGAACTACATAGGAGTGAAACACTAGGTCTGTAATCACTGTGCACTACCTTTCAGACAAACAGAAGCCTTGGTGTGCTAAAGAAAACTCAGTTTAGGGATAACTATGAAAACATGAAATAAAAATGAAAAGTCTTTACTAGGATAAAACTCTTTGGGGGAGTTTCAAAAAATTCATAATGGAGAATGTTTTCAATGGGAAATAATTTATTCAGCAATTGCAGATCTTATGGGCATCGATTATCTTGTTTCTGTGAGGGCTATTGTTTGAGAAGTTTGGCCAAATGAGTGGGTATCTCCGGGCTGAGTTATGGAGGTAAGTGGTGGAAATGCTGTAGGTTTGGGAATAGGAGACTATGTGAAATTTTTGACTTGGAAGTCTTCTAAGGTAAATGAATATGGTTTTGTGGTTGCCTCTAATGAGTCAGTGATGGACATTCTTTGAGTCAGTGATTAAATATCTGAAGAATAGGAACAGACCTGGTTGCTTTGTTTCTGATCTTAGAGGGAGTAGTATTTCATTTCAGTGACTAGACTATCAGTGGGTGAGAAAGCCCTGCAGATAATAATTCACTGAGCCAAGCAGAAGTCCAGATTGTTCCACTTGCCCCTTGCTAATGGCCCAATAGGGAGTATCAGCCAGAAACCACTGCAAAAATCTTGTTCATAATAAGACAAGTAATATATTCTAAAATCTACAAGATCCATAGGAAATGCCATTATGATGGTCCAGATGTGGAAATCCACTCCTTGATCTTAATTTTTGGGAAACAAAAAATCTGGAGTATCTCTAAATAAAAACTTTTCAGCTAATTTCATACATAATTTTAAAAGATGGCTGTATGCTTTCCTACTAAAATTGGAACCATTAGAAGTATTTCTGTTTATACCAATACACCTCATATTTTATTAAATATTGAAAGACTGAATGCTTTACCCTAAATAGAGATCAAGAAAAGGATATTTTTCTCATCACTTCAGATATATTTTGATATTATGGTGGAGTTAGTGTAATAAGTCAAAGAGTGGAAAGAAAAATCAGAAAACATGGAAAAGAAACCTGTTTTTGTTTGCAGATGACATGATTGGGTATTAGAAACTACTATTAAATTAGCAAAAAAATTTATAGGTAATTAGTCACTTTACTAAGGTCATCATGTCCAAAGTTAAAATAAACTTCAATTTCTATGTAATAGAAATTTAATGAGAGAGATTGTAGCAGTTTAGTATTAATTATGTACTCCAAAAAGAGATATGTTTGTAAATGGGTCTGTTCTTCTCGGTGTGATTAAATTCTGATTAGGCCTTTGATTGGGCCATGTCAGTAGGATATTGAGTCCCTGGCTTCTTGGTTGGCAGGGACTCATAGAGAATGACATAGCAGAGGATTTAATGGGACTTTAAATGCTGGAGCCCCAGGAAGAAAATGCACAGAGAATCAGATATGTGAGGAAAGTGAGAAGCCTCCATTAGACATGGCAGAGGCCCCAGGAAGATAGATGAACTATTCACCTGATAGTTTACAGCTGGCCTTGTGGAGAGATCAGAGCAGCTAAGCCTGGAGAAGAATGAGCCCTGGGAGAGAGATGAGACTTATACCACCTTACAGCTGATTTTGGAAGAAGCTAGGACCACAGAACCTTAAGAGGAAGAGGAAGCCTGAACCCTTGCAGATGACAGCAGCTATCTTACTCCAACATGTGACAACAGACTTTGGTGAGAGAAGTAACTTATACTTTATGGCCTTGTAACTCTAAGCTTCTACCCCAAATAAATACCCTTTATAAAATCCAACAGATTTCTTGTATTTTATATCAGCTCCCCTTTGGCTGACTAATACAGAGGTATTCCATGTTCCTGGTACTGTAATTCCATGGTGTCAGAATTTTCATGTCTAGTTCAGTGGTAGATCCACTGAGCAGCAGAGGCAATCATGGGAAATTCAGTTATTTTATGGATGTCACTGAGGTTACATTAATTGTTCTCATCCTACAAGAAGAGACCATTCTCAAACTCTCTCTCACTGGGATCTCCAGCCTTATTGGATATGCAAAGCATCTTGGTGCATCCTTCATTGGCTATGTCATTCCATAGATGTCTATCACGATATAGCCCTTGCCCTTGTCATCAACATGAGTAACATAGATTTTGTCTTTCCACAATGCCAGTTGTTTCCATAAGCCCCTTTGCCATATCTGGGAACTTTTGATTCTCCAATCATGTTCTTTCCATGTTCCTGACATGGTATTGTTTATGACTCCCACCATGAGGCAGTAAACAGCTACATTGTGTGCTGGGGTGATTTGTTCCAAGTGTTCCAGGGTTAAGGAAATCATTCATAGGTCATCACATTAGGTAATTTTTCCCTAGTGCCATAGGTGGCTTATTGTCATTCTGAGGCTAGTTAAACAGCAGCTGCTGCCCAATGGATACCAGATGGCTTCAGGTTGGCTTATCCATAAATGAAACAGCACCTGGCAGGCATCCTTGAATTGGGGCCCTCTGTATTCCAATGCCAGGAGGGAGGGCCTTCATCTCATATTGCAACAGGATCATTGTAGAGGGACACTTCTGCTACCACTTCGTGTAAGCATGTCATTCTTTGGAGGTCCAGGCAAGCACAATCTTTAATTTACTACTTCCATTTGATGATACTCTGTCATTGGGCATATCATGGATAAGTTTTCTGATTGCCCAGGACCCAGGATATGATGGGGATTTCTAGGCTCAGGAGGATCTGAGAGCTCTTGGAAATCCTTATCCTTTCCATTTCCACTAAGGCCCAATAGCATATCAGAAGTTGCCTTTGGAAGGACTAGTTCTGGGTTTTGTCTGGGAACTTTGTGGCCTAAAAGCACATAGTTCTTCTTTCCACATGACCCAGTACAGAGGTGCCAGGAGCACTTGAAGATGTGGAATATGTTGGCACCAATATGCATATAGCTTAGTAAACCACTGGGCTTCCTTTTTCGTGGTGGTGACTTTAAGGACAGTAATTTTTCCTGTACTGCCTTAGGGTTCCAGTGCTGGCTTGAGCTGAGATACTACTAAAGAAATTGACCTTTTGAGCTGGGCCTTGCATCTTGTTAGAATTGATGGTGTTATCAAATTGTTGAATTGCAGTTAGCAATGCATGCAGTTCCTGGGCAGTTTGTTCCTTGCACTAGCCCACCAACATGAAATCATCAGTATAATGGAGCAGGTGGCTTTCTCTGGGCAGGGTTAACTTACTCAAATCCTGCCCCACCCATTGATGGCAGATCGTGACTGAGTTTAAATACTCATGTGGCAGTTCAGTGAAGTTTCACTATACATTTTGCCATTGGAAAGAAAATTGATTCTAATTCTCCTCTCAGAGTGAGAAGGCATAAAAGGCATTCACCAGATCAAAACTGCATATCATAGATCAGAGGAAACAATTGTGGTTTCCAAGTGTGTCACAATGTGTGGTATTGCAGGTGCCTAAGGCAGCACTTCTGCATTCAAATCCTATAGTCTACAATTAGTTACCATGTTCCACTAGCCCTTTCCACTGGTCACACCAGGCTACTATATGTGGAGATGGTGGAGCAGCGGACAGCTGCAGAAAGAAGGTCTTTTATGAGTTCCTTTTCTCCACCAGGAAAGCAGTATTGCCACTGTTGGACAATGCAAGGAGGTGGGAGAACAGGAGGTGGTGAGTCCAACTCTCCCCAACCATGATAGCCCAAATTTGCTGGGATTGGGGAGTTTATACTTGTCATGCTTAGGATGTGCAGTGGTGCATGATATCAGTTGCTACAATGTATTCCATGGCAGGAAGCATGACTACAGAGGTAGCCAAATGCCAAAGGGACCAACGAACAGGGTAACAGTAACCTGCCATTACCATACAATTGTGGAATGCCCAAGGCCTCCCCTCTGCATCTACTGGAATGATATTGACTTCGGTGTCTGTACTCAACAATGCCATAGAGTTTTGTTCAATGCCCCCAAATTGCATATGCACTGGGACATATGGCCTAGGGTCCTGGAGGATGGGCAGGGTCCTTGGCCACAATCCTCAGCTATTTACAATTTGGCCATGTCTTGTTTAAGAGACTCCTATCAGTGGCCAGACTCTTCAATCACAGTTGAAGATGGAAGCAGGAGCTCTCCAACTTGTTCTTCCTTCTCTACTGCTCATATTTGGCATTTGATGGGAGGGGATCTGGAAGAGGAAGATTGTCCCTATTGAGACTGTCACCCTCATTTTAGTTAATATTTCTCCCAAAGTTCTCAACTGGAGAGCCTGTCTATGTATGCTTGGTAGTGGAAGATCCAATCTCATTTATCTCACTGTGTAAACATCAAACCAACACCCTGGAATTCATGGGGAGGTTCTCAAAGTCTCATTTATTGCCACCCTTCCCCCATAGGATGGAAACAGCATGCTCTAGGTCACTCATCTGTGGACCATTACCTCCACCCACTCTGGTAGGACAGGGATTAACCTTCAGTTTAACCCACAATGACTTCGGTTCTGTTTTGACGAAAATGCTCCTATACAAAAGGAATGCAAGAGTGATGAAAAGAATGGCAAAAAAAATTAACCAACTGCATTGCATACTTCCCTGTGCACTAGGCTTAAAGGACCAAAATATGTGGAGCAAATTGCTCTATGGTGCATCATGGGAACACAAGCTCAGACACAACAACTTTTAGTAAATAAACACTTTATTCCTTGCATAAAACAAAGTGTCCTAATGAGCAGGAAAAAGACTCCACCATGGCCAGTCTCTCAGGGAAGCCAGCTGCTTGATTTAGTGTTGGAAGTTGGCAGCTCCAAATGCTTCTCATTGGAGAGCAGAGACTTGTGCTCTTTGAATGTTCATTATTTATACACCAGAGCATTTGGGGAACTGCCAATGAGAGTTCTCACCTTGATAAGCAGCTGGGGTTATATGTTTCCAGATTCTGGGTTTAAGGGATGTCCAGGCCTTTCCAATAGACCTATCATATGCACCAGGCTGTGGAATGGAAACATACTGAGGCATGTGCAAACAATAGAGTTGGGAGTAGACAAGGGCTGGGAGTTGGCCTCTAGGTGTGTCTTTGACTTCCTCAGCATATTAGATTCTCCAGTGTGCCACCTGTAGGCACCAGTTATTGTATATTGAGCTACTTTGTCATGTCCTGAAATAGTGTTGTTGCCCATTGTAGCATTAAATTCAGGTGGGATCAAAAGAAACAATACTCAGAAACAAATGACACCATTTCATAACAGTAGTCTTCTGGAACTTCTTCTTGCGATTGCCTGGTGACATTTAGGCTTTCAATAAAAAGGAAGCATTTCTTCCCCAAGGTTGAGGCACTCTGTATGGGAGGTCCTTGGGCTTCAAAAGATGTCTAGCATGGCCAGTAAACTCTATCCTTCTTTTCATTTTCTTTTTTTTTTAACTTTAATTTGTACATTTCACAATCGAAAATATAAACATTAAAAACAAAAAAGAAAACACACATTTCTCAATTAAATGTACTGGATATATATAAATTTTTTTAAATCATACAATATGTTATGCAATATATTTGGTTCATATTAACGCAATCATACAGTATTTGCCTTTTGTGTCTGGCTTGCTTTGTGCAACATAATGTCTTCCAGGTTCATCCATGTTGTCATATGCTTTATGACTTCATTTTTTCATACAGCTGCATAATATTCCATCATGTAAATAGACCACAATTTTTTATCCATTCACTGTTGATGGACACCTGGCTTGTTTCCAACTTTTGGCAATTGTGAATAATGTCATTATGAACATCGGTGTGCAGATGTCTGTTTGTGTCACTGTTTTCAGTTCTTCTGGGTATATACCCAATAGTGGTATTGCATGGCCACGTGGCAAGTCTATATTCAACTTCTTTAGCAGCTATGAAACACTCTTCAACAGTGGGTATACCATTCTTCATTGCCATCAACAGTGAATAAGTGTTCCTATCTCTCCATATCCTCTCCAACACTTGTAGTTCTCTGTCTTTCTCATATTGACCATTCTTATAGGTATGAAATGATATCTCATAGTTTTGA
>JAQZBX010029623.1:0-27212 GCA_029593785.1 Cabassous unicinctus | reverse complement strand
GTAGGGGATTCCCACATATCCCTTCCCCCTCCCACACTTGCCCACAGTAACATCTTTCATTAGTGTGGTACATTTGTTACAATTGATGGACACATGTTGAAGCATGGCTACTAAAACCATGGGCTATAGTTTACATTATGGTTTACACTTTGCCCCTCACAATTTTATAGGTTTTGACAAAATGTATAATGGCCTGTATCTGTCATTGCAGTGTCATGCAGGACAATTCCAATGTCCCCCAAATGCCCCTGTTACACCTATTCTTCCCTCTCCCTCCCCTCAGATCCTCTGGTGGGCACTGCCTTTATATCAATGATACAAGTTCTTCCATTGCTAGATTAATAATAAATCTATTAGAGAATAAGTCTACTTTAGTCCATTGTTCATTCCCCAATCTTGAGGATTTTGGGATGGTGATGCCCAGTCTGTTTCTGATTGAGAGGGGTCTGTCTTGCTTGCAGTGTAGATACTCTCTTTTTTTGGGATGGGCGTTGTCCATCATCATCCTTTTGTTACCAACTTCATTCTTTTGCACCAGTTGCTGGAGAGACTATTTCCCCAATGAATTGCCTTGCCACCCTTGTTGAAATCAATTGTTCATAAATCTAAGGGTTTATTTCTAGATTCTTCAGTCTATTTCGTTGAGCTTTGTGTCTAAGCTCATGCAGGTACCACATTTTCTTGATTATCGTTGCCTTGTAGTTAAGTTTTGAAATTGGGAACTGTGAGCCTTCCTACGTTGTTCTTTTTCAAGTTTATTTGGGCTGTTCTGGGTTGCTTGAGTTTCCGTATGATTTCTAGGATCGGCCTGTCTATTTCTACCAAGCAACCAGCTGGGATTCTGACTGGGATCGTGTTGAATCCATATTCTTTCTGCTGCAAGTTACATTGCAAATGAAACAATCGAAGGAACGTCCCTGCAAGCTGCAGCCCAAGCGTGGATCTAGGAAAGAGACTTGGCTTGCTTTGGAATAGAAAGTTCTTGCCCAGCTGGACCCTGGACAGGCCAGGGCTGGGAGGGCAGCGGTGGCCCTCAGCTGCTGGCCCTCTCCTGCCAGCTCTGGGTGCGCCGGGGCACCTGCAGCAGCGGCTCTCCTGGGCCAGCCTCCCAGGTCAGCAGCCCTTACGCTCCAGGGGGTGCACACTGCCCGGAAAGCAGGAATACTCTGGGGAGCTGAAGGGGCTGCCAAGCACCCCCAGGCTTCCTCTCACCTGCGGACGTGCTGCCTCAGTTGGACAAGGGGTTCAACACCACATACTGTTTTCCAAAATCTGCCAGGCTTCTCCTTGGCCCTGGGGAAAACCAAGATCTAGGGGTCCCCCAGTCCCATGGGGGGGACGGAGGTATAGGGAGCAAACATACGTAAATGCAGTCAGAAGGAAGGAGAGGGATTTGTGGGAGAACAGGGAGGGCCTTCCAGGCAGGGGGTCAGCTGGTGCCCAGCAGGGCCGTCCGGGTGGGAGCAGGAGGGGTCGTCGCTGCGGGAGAGGGGCTCTTCCCCGGGGACTGGGGGCGGGGGTTGCAGGACAGCCCGTGTCTCGCTCTGTGTCCGGGAATCAGAAGAGGGAATTGCCATGACTGTCCACACTCCTGAAACCCAGGGCCACAGAGCGCTTCAGCGCAGCTGCGGGGCCCGCCCACCACGCCCGCACTAGCCCCGCGTTTGCTCCGCGTTGGTCTGCGGTTTGTCGCTGGTACTTTGAGAATTGCCTGTAGGGTGCGGCAGTGCCCACCGGAGGGCGCCAAAGTCCAGACTTTGCGGAGCAGGACCCCCTTGATGAGCTCCCCAAACACAGCCCCTCCCCCGTCGATGAGCTCCCCAGGTGCAGCCCCTTCCCCATTGATGAGAATTTAATGGCTCACAGTTTTGAGGCGAGATGTCCAAAACGGAGGTGTCAGCCAGGCGATGCTTTCTCCCCAAAGACTGGCATTCTGGGTCTGGCTGCCAGCCACCCTTGGTCCTTGGCTTTTCCGTCACATGGAGATGCACATGGCGATGCACATGGCGGCGTCTTCTCCTTCCTTGTCTGGGTTCCGTTGGCTTCTGGCCTTTCCCGCAGCGTTCTCCCTCTGTCTGAATTTCATTTCACTGATGGACTACAGTAACCTGGATTAAAGCTCAACCTGGTTCAGCTGGCCACACCTAGACTAACCCCAGCATCTTCAGGAGGTCCTATTTCCCGTGGATTCTTACCCACAGGAATGGGCTAAGGTTAAGAACATGTTTTTTCTGGGGTGTGTAAATCAGCCTCCCACACCCTGCTAAGGTCATTTGCATAACTGGGTGCTGGGCTGTTTGGGAAACAGTAACTCTTGACTGGTTTGATGGTGTTATTATGACAATATGACCCAAGTAACCTGCATACCCCATGTCATTTCAATCACAACACCACTTAGAGTTGTTGAGGAGCTCAGTCAACAGCCTCTAAAAACAGACTAAGTCAAGTAAGAGAAACCAGATATGATGACACTGCAATGTCACAGTCGTTTTGTACTGGTGCCAGAACAGTTCCACCACAGGACAAGACAGGGATATGGGGGCGTGGCGGGCATTCCAAGAACAATGGCAGAGGCCACTCGTTTAGCAAGTGGTTTTGGGAGACGGGCTTACCACAAGGAGGAAAATAGAAATGTATCCTTACTTGACCCCACATAGAAAGAATAAAGACTTACATGTAAAAGGTTAAAATATGAAGTTAGAAGAAAATGGAGAAGCATCTCTGTGACCTAGGGGGCAGGGAAGGACTTCTTATACAAACTCCCAAACGCATAATACGTAAGGCCAAAAAGTGATAAATATGATTACAGAAAAATGAAGACTTTAGTCAGTGGGCCCAATGAACAAATTAAAAAGAGACACGAGAACGGGCAAGCATATTGGCAATGACTAAAACTGGTAAGGGATCAATATCTCTAGAACATGCAGGGAACGCCTGCAAATCAACAAAGCTGACTGGGGCAAAGAACGGAGCAGGGGCTTCTCTGGGGTCTCAGGTTGGGGAGGGACTGCACCCACGTTTCCTGCGCCTCCGGGGAGCTCCAGGCCACCACCGTCCAGGCCCTTCAAGGCCTGGGGTTGCTGAGGCCTCCCGAGGAGACTCCTGGAGTTGGGGGGCCCAGAGGAGGGAGGGGTCCCCCACCTCACGCTCCCCCTCCCCAGGCCAGGCTTGGGCCCTGCCCAGGGCCTGCTCGGCCTGCAAGGGCAGGTGGGCTTCTGTGCATGTGGGGGCAGGTGGCAGGGCATCCCGCTCCTGGGCCAGGCCCTGGGGGACAGGAGCAGGCGCCCAGGGTTTGGTGGTGAGGATCGGGCAGGTGTGTGTGTGTGCACACGTGTTGGGGGGTTGGCCCTCAGGCAACGAAGTGGAGGTGCCTGTCTCAGCTTCCTGTGGCTGCTGTGCAAATGACGACACACTTGAAGGCTCAGACAACAGAAATTTAGTCTCTCGTAGCTCTGGAGGCCGAAGTCCAAAGCCAGCATCCGCAGGCTGAAGCCAAGGTGTCGCGCTCCTGGGGAAGCCCGCGGCGAGCACGTGTCCTTGCTTCTTCCAGTTCCTGGCGGCCGCCGGCATTCTGTGGCTTGTGGCCACGTCACTCCGGGCTCTGCCTCGGCAGTTTCACAGCCTCCTCTCTCTGTGTGTAGTCCATCACCCTCGGCCTCTCTCTTATAAGGACACGTGGGGTGGCACTAGGGCCCAGCTGGCTAACCCAGGATAATCTCTCCTCAGGCCCTTGACTTGCTCACCTCTAAGGTGACCTGTGTTATCTCTGGGGCCCTTATTCGGCCACCCCAGTGTCCCAGAGGGTGCCAAGCGGGAGGCTGCCAGCCCCTTAACTGAAGCAGCCTCATCAGAAGGTCCTTACAGCGGGGTCACACCCCAGGAGAGAGTCAGAGCCAAGAACGTGCTTTTCTGGGGCGCACGCAGCATCACACCGCCACACCGCCACACCGCTGTAAGCAGGACCTTTGGAGGAGGTGACTTCAGTTGACGTGTGGCCCAGCTCGGTCAGAAAGTCCTGTACGAGTAGAATGAAATTCAGGCGGAGGAGAGGAAGCCAGAGGGAGCAGCCAGAAGGGCAGGGAGAGGCTGGAGAGGCCGCCATGTGCGCTGCCGTGTGTGTTAGCCAGGGCTCCCCAGGGGAACAGAACCAACAGGACACATCTGTCAATAGTGTGAGACTTTTTTGTTTTTTACCGGGAGGTCCCAGGGATCGAACCCGGCTCCCTCCATATGGGAGACGGACACCCAACCATTTGAGCCACATCCATTCCCCAATAGTGTGAGATTTTATAAGAGTCTCTCACGCCACCGTGGGGACGCACAAGTCCAGGTTCCGCAGGCAGGCTGCAAGCCAGGGGCTCCGAGGAAAGGCCGATGAAAGGCCCTTGATGAGTTTCTGGGAGAAGTTGCCTGTCCAACGACGAGCTGGGAAATTCTCTCTGAACGCTGAAATCACTTCCCCTTTTAAGGCCTTCAGCTGATTGGATAAAACGTCACTCACCGCTGACGGCAATCTCCCTGGTTGATGCAGATGTAATCAGCCGTCCACGCAGTAAACTCACTGGTGAGCAAAGTCACCATTCATAAATGTCCTGGTATTACGGTTAGCCCAGTGCTTGCTTGACCAAACGCCTGGGCACCATCACCTGGCCGCGTTGACACGTTAGCCTAGCCGTCACACCACGTGACAGAGGAGCCCGGGACCAAGGGTCCCTGGTGGCCAGCCCTGGAACACCAGTCTCTGGGGAGAAAGCATCGCCTTGAAGACGCCTTGAGTGGACTTCTCCTGGCCTCAAGACTGTAAGCTAATAAACTCCCCTTGTTGAAGCCGAGCCACTGCATGGCATTTGCTCGAGCAGCCAGAGAAAATAAAACAGTTTCCTTGGGTGTGGTTGAGAGGGAAGAGTTTATGTTGTATATATGTTTCCACAATTAAAAACACAAAGAGTGACGGGAGGCAGTGACAATTCAATGCAGTCCATGATCCTGGACTGGAACTGAGAATAGAGAGAAAAGGCCCAAAAGGCCATTTTTGGGACTTATGAATAAACTGGAATATGCACTGTACGCTTTATATCAATGTTAAATCGATAGCCAGACAGATAGAAGGATAGCTAGAATGATCCAGCAAATGTGGCAAAATGTTAGAAGCTGGTGGATCTGGGCATCTGCGTGGGGCCATGTTCAGTTCTCTGTATGGGTTTTGTGCTATTTTTGCTATTGTCCTGTAAATTTGAAGTTATTTCAAAATAAAGAGTTTTAAAAAAGAAAGAAAGCAGGCAAATCAAAGAATTAGATATTGACAACATACACAGTCAACAATAGGCACATAGACATGTTTGTTTCTATATCCTACATACACAGATATTTACACACACATATTGTACAAATTAGTAGGAAAAAGACAACCCAATTGAAAAATTAGCATGAGGTATGGTTAATCTCCCCCAAAAACAGGATCTCCAAATGTCCAGTAAACATATGATAATGTGCTCAGCTTCATTAGTCTTCAAGGAAATGCAAATTAAAATAAAAATGTGGGAGCAGATGTGGCTCAAGCCGTTGAGCACCCGCCTCCCACATGGCCACCCATCAATTCTCATGTCTCCTGAAAAAACAAAAACAAACAACAAGAAAAACAGATGGAAAAACCAACTCAGGGAAGCCGATGTGGCTCAGTAGTTGAGTGCCGGCTTCCCACATACAAGGTCCCGGGTTCAATCCCTGGTCCCTGGTACCTCAAAAAAAAAAAAAAAAATCAAAATGTGATACCATCGCACACCCACCAGAATTATTCAAATGAAAAAGACTGCCATCTCCGGGAGTGGGTGAGGACATGGTAACTGGAGCATTCGAGCAGTGCTGCTGAGCACATAGAGTGACAACAGCCCTGCTGGGAAACTGCATCGATCGAAGTTGGATACGTGTCTACTCTAGGGCCCAGCATCTTCATTCTTCAGTATATACCAACTGGAATTAAAGACATGGCGAAGGATGTTCATAGAAGCCCTATTTGTGAGAGTCCTAAACTAGAAAAAAACAACAAATGTCCATCGACAGTGGAATGGATAACTATAAACAGTGGCATGCTCATGTGAGGAAATATAATAGTGCAATGAAAGGGAAAATGAATTACTGCTACATACAACAACATGTATGAATCTCAACAACAGAGCTGAGTGAAATAAGCCAGACACAAAGGAATTCATGCTGGATGGTTCCATTTATATCAACAAGTCTGTGGCATTAGATTCCAGGATAATGATTTCTCTGGGGAGGTTGAAGGGCCAGCCACCGACAGGTGGAAGGGCTGCTGGGGGCTGGCCACGGCCTGGTCCTCTTAACAGGTGTGATAAGTTTGGTTACACAGGTGTGCTCACGTTGAGATAATCCACTGCCCTTTATACTTATGGTTTGTGTATTCATATTTAAAGATGTCATATTTCAATAAAAATATTGAAAAATATATTTAAAAACAAATACTGACAAAACTACAGTGACTAACAGACACATCCACCCCCGGAGTGGGAGGATAAACACACCTTTCTGGGAAACTGATCAATCCAAGAGGCAAGATGGCAGTAAGGATCTAGAAGAGACGCTCGCTGGCTCTTGGCTGGGCCTCTGGGTTCCCCTCTTTTTCCCCGCGTTGCCTTTCCTTTCTCTCCTCTTCCAGCTCTCCTGCGCTGCGGCCGAGCCGGCTCCCCTGCCAGCCCTGGCCTTTCTCCTTTTGGCCGCTCGGTTCTGTGTCTCTCCTCTGGCGCCGCCGCTGCTGCCCAGCTCGTGTCCACGCAGTGCCTTCCCCCACGTCGCTCCTGCAGCCCACGGCCCGGCCGCCTTGGGCATTTCTGCTCAAGGCAACCACAGCCCTCTTTAAAAATTCTGCCGAAAAAGAGAAGACACTTACCCAGCTCTTTGGGTGGTTTTCTCGCTTTCTGCGCACTTTGTGACCGAGTACACGACGAAGCAGAGGCCCAGGACAAGTGCTGTGCAGAGCGCAGGTGGACTTCAACACTGCGCCGCCCTGGGACCCCGGCGGAGCATGGGGGTGCTGACCTGTCGCTTGGTGCCTGTCTCGTTTCTCCTGGGCTGTGACTCGGCTTTGTGGACCATGGCTGAGATGAAGGCATCTAATGACAATGCAGACTACTCCACTGGCCTGTTGGATGAAGGAACAAACCTTGGAAACGTTATTGCTAACTATGTTTATGACACACCCTGCCAGGAAAAGATGCGTTTTTTGGGGGGGATCTTGGAAAATTTGTGAAGAAACACAGTCAGCGGCAGAGTGCGGTGGCCCAGATAAAGCTACTCTACACAGTGAGGTGCAGCTCCACTCCAGACGTGCTTGAGATTTTGGCAGCTCTTGGAACTGGCTTTGCTTGCTCAGTAAAAATGAAACGACATTAGTGCAAGCCTTGGGTGTGTCTTCAGAAAACATCATTTATATAAGCCCGTGCATGCAAGGGTCTTAGGTAAAATACGCAGCAAATCTGGAGTGAATATCACAACATGTGACAATGAAATTGAACTGAAGAAACTGCCACACACTCATCCAAACACCAAGTCC
This sequence comes from Cabassous unicinctus, assembly GCA_029593785.1. Classification (NCBI taxonomy): domain Eukaryota; kingdom Metazoa; phylum Chordata; class Mammalia; order Cingulata; family Chlamyphoridae; genus Cabassous; species Cabassous unicinctus. The sequence continues at coordinate 19,642 of JAQZBX010029623.1, read as the reverse complement.
TTACCACGTCTTGCAACAGAAGTTAACGGTGGAGGCGGAGAGGGTGACGTGAAGGACTGGAGGCATCTCCTGGAATGTGCTAAGGAACCTGACGCTCAAATTATTGGGGTTAAATGTCACGTATCTCAAGTATCTCAAGCATATGGACATGCTCTGTCTGAGGCTCAGTGCGTGCTCAACACGGCTGGAGGATTTGGCTTCAAGATGAACATGCTATTCGTTGGTGGAGGCTTCACAGGAACTGACTTTCAGTTGGAAGAAGTTAATTCCTATGTTGGAAATCTCCTTTCCTGAAGGATCTGGTATTAAGATAATGTCAGAACCTGGAAGCTACTACGTGTCTTCTGCATTTACACTTTCAGTTAATATCGTTGCAAAGAAAGTTGTTGAAAATGATCAATTTTCCTCTGGAGTAGAAAAAAAATGAAAAGACGACCCAGCCTTTATGTATTATCTGAATGACGGTGTTTACGGCTCTTTTGCAAGTAAACTGTCAGAGAGACTTAAGCACCATTCCAGAGGCTCACAAGGAACGCGAGGAAGATGAGCCTCTGTGTGCAAGCAGCCTTTGGGCCGCCCTTATCCATGATGAGCTTGATGAAGCTGTGGACAGCTGTCTTCTTCCTGAGCTGAATGTGAGTGACTGGCTCTCCATCAACCATCTGCGTTCAGTGAGTCTCACGGACCAACTGCTTATTACATGGTGTCATTTAGTGACTCGTCTGAGGTGCAAGATGCTGGAATTAGTTCAGACACGGAGGGGAAGAACTTCCTTGTGCCTTCCTGCACTCAGCTGAGCCAAGAAGACGGCTTTGCTGCTGAAGCTCAAGCAGCCTTCGATGCTTCTTTAGGTATGAAGTCGCAGGTTAGACATTCCGGTGTGGAACAATTTGAACAGTCTTTCTCTATTATTAATCCTCTTGGAAACAGAAACTATCAGTAATAGCTATCTGGGATCAGATAAAATAGGCTCTCAGCTGCAGTTCATTGAGGGGTAATGGAGATTCAGGTAACGTATCCAGATTCAACTTACCAGCTTGCCCTGCCCCTAAGCGTTTGCAATAAAATATGCAACAAAATGACGACTTAGTGGAGAGGGAAGCCTATAAATCGAGTTCCTCATTAAATCTTTTATATACAAGCACACAGTTTTTAAACTAAGGAGTCCTGTTGAAAAGTCTTGTAGGGAAGCAGATGTGGCTCAAGCGATTGGGCTCCCGCCTGCCACATGGGAGGTCCATGGTTCGGTTCCAGGTGCCTCCTAAAGACGACAGTGAGCTGGTGTGATGGACAGGCACAGTGAGCTGATGCAACAAGGTTATGCAACAAGAGACACAAGAGGAGAAGCATAATGAGAGACACAACAAAGCAGGGAGTGGAGGTGGCTCAAGGGATTAGGCGCCTCCCTCCCACATCAGAAGTCTCGGGTTCGGTTCCTGGTGCCTCCTAAAGAAACAAGGAAGACGAACAGACACAGCAAGTGGAAACAAGGAGGGGGTGGGGAGAGATAAATAAAATAAAATAAAATAAATCTTAAAAAAAAAAGTCTTGTAAAGTGAAAGTCTTTTACCCAGATTTATCAATGTTGGTGGAAGACCAGTGTGGCCTCATTAGATATGTTTAGTGTCTTTAGAATATGTCAATTTTTGCTTTGAACTGTAGTTTAATAAATGTACAATAGCATCATAGTGTTCGTTGTATTTGAACTAATGTAACCCTTGTATGATTGCAATAATTATTTCCCCCTAGATTTTACTGGTTTTTATTCAGGCTAAAACTTGGGAAGAAGGGGCTATCTAGCAAAGGTAGTTTTGAAATAGATGTGTCTAGGACTGTTTTGAAGGTTATTTTTCTTTATAGCCCATTTAAGCTTAGTTTGGCATAATACATTTTTCAATTGTTTAATTAGTAATTTAAGTAAACTGTTTGGTAAATCATTGAGAAGTTCAGATTCATTGTGGAGAGTTGTGCAGTAAGCATGATGTTTCACAATTTTCACACCAAAAATGTTAATTGCACATAAATCAATTGTAATAATTAACAGGTGTTTCTGTATCGATAGAATGCATAGAGTACCTTAGAAAATCTTTGAATTTCAAATCTTTGGGCTGAAATGGAAGATTCTATTAAATACTTTCAATAAATTTGGGGAGAGGGAAATAAAATTGCAGAAAACTCTGCAGAGCACTAAAACTTAAAGAAGGGCTGTATCTCTATTCAGAAACTGGATGCTCATTTGCATGGAATATTATTTAAATTCAAAATTGTTGGGGGGGGGTGAAATGCATTTACTTTGCTTCAATTTCTCAATTGCAATGATTTCAACCTTTTTTTTTGGGAGCTATATATACCCTTAGTTAATTATCTCCAATTTGTTCAGCTTAGTGCTTACTCATAGTTCTTTTGATACTAAAACTTTATGGTGGTTGTGGAAGGGGGAGCAGCCTCATTAACCTGACAGTTGTTGCCAGGAGTCTGCATAGTTCACTGCTAGTATATTAGGAATCCTGGATTTCTGAATCACAATAGTAATAAAATAAACAAGAGTCATTTTTTTCCTAATTTATTCTATGTTCAGACATGGAATTTGTGTCTTCCGAGAGGAAATATGACTTTGCTTTGGTGCCAATGGGCAGAAAATTCTACCTGTGCTATAGAGGAGAAGTCTGGAATACACGTCATGGCTGTTTTTTGTGCCTTGGTTTCAAGGTGGAAAGAAATTCATCACGACTCTCTAATACATTTCAGTCTTTTGAACCAGTTGGTGTGTGACAGTGTGAAACTGTATGGACCCCAGAGAAATCATGTTCTTAGAGCTGACCCACTCCTGTGGGTGTGAACCTTCTGTAAGTCGAATGTTTTGATTAGGTTACTTCAGTTAAGGTGTGGCCCAGGGTGAGTCTTAATCCTCTTACTGAAGTTATTTATAAATGATAAATGGGATGACTACAGAGAGAGAGAGAGAGAGAGAGAGAGAGAGAGAGAGAGAGAGAGTCATGGAAGCAAGAAGCTGAAGCAATAAAACCTGGAAGAGAAGAGCTCAGCAGACACTGCCATGTTCCCTGCCATGTGACAGAGGAGTCCAAGATTGCCGGCAGCCGGTCTTCGGGAAGAAAGCATCACCTGATGATGCCTTTATTTGGACATTTTCTCTCATCTTCAAAACTATAAGCTTGTAAACTAATAAATTCCCATTATTAAAACCCAACCCATTTCATGGTCTCTGCATTTCAGTAGCCTAGCAAACTATAACAAGGTGCTTAATTTTTTTTATTTGATTAATGCCCATTTGAATTTTGTGGGTTCTATTAATTTTAGAAATTTAGGACCCCAATCGACTGTCATCTAATTCCCCTTGGATTTTTCCAAGGTAATGTACAGTTTTTACGCAAAGTTCTAAACTACCATGCAACTTCTTTTAACTGTAATTAGGAGGAAGAATTGTCTCCTACCTTCTTTACATGTTGTGTTTTGTTGTGGTCCAGAAGAGCCAAACCTTTTTAAAGATGGTGCAACTTTGAGTCCTCAGCTTGGCTATACAACCTTGAGCTTCATGGCACGTCAGTTATGCTTATCTGTAGGAGAGCTATTCTGTGTGAAGCAGCTCAGCATTACACATATCATGTGTGAATGATATGGTAACTTTTAAGAGATGTCGGTATTGTATTTGAAGTTTATTTGCCATATCTGAAGTTTGAGCCTATGCATTTCAATTTGGTATGCTAAAAATACACTGAATTAATATAATAATCTTTTTAAAATATTGTAATCACAGTTCAGAATTTAACTGAAAATATAAGCCTGGCCAATTTCTATATAACAAATTGAACTGTAAATGTAAAAAAAAAAAAAAAGAATATATAAGATTTGAACAATGTGATTAAGAAACTATATTTATTTTAAATATTGAATAAATGTCCCCCCAACAATTGTAGAATATACATTCTTTTCAAATGCAGCCAATATCTTAAAAATTGACTATGTACTTTGCCAAAAACCAAGTCTTGACAAATTTCAGTGAGTGGTATCACACACTCCATATTCTCTGACTGTAATGGTATTAAGTTATAAATAATAAAATAAGGAAAACACCCATATGATTGTAATTAGGAAATGTACATCTATATAAGTCATTAGTCATAGAAGAAATTACAATGGAGGTATAATACTTAGAATTTAAAAATCACAAAAATAGTACATGTCAAAACATATGGATGCAGCTAAAGCAATACATATAGAGAAATTTATAGCCTTTAATGCTTATAATACAACAAACATAATGTCTTAAAATTAATGAGTTAAAATCTTTCTTAAGAAGTTAAAAACAGTGTATTATCTCAAAGAAGGTAGATGTAAGGAAATAAGATGAAAGTAAAAACTCTTTAAGGAGAAGATGAAAAACACAAATAAAAAGACTGATAAAACTGACAAACATCAGGTGAGTTGGCACAAATGAGGAATATCAGGATCAAAAAGGCAGGATAACAAGTTGCCACACTGAGAGTGGCCATCGCAGAACGTGAAGAGTTTAGAGGAAAAAGTGGACAGTTTTATCTTGTTGGATTGGACCATAAACTTAGGAAAAAGCAAAGCAGGATTTGATGTGGACACAGATAGGCCCAGAATTCTGACCGGCTGTTTGTCTGTAGATAAGAGCAGGTCATCCAAAAACCACCTCCCAAAAGCAGGGAATGCCCATCTCATTCACAAACGCCATGGAGAGGCTTCGTGGCAGAGCACACAGGGAGCAGGGCACAGCTCCCAGCAGCAGAGCCCGAGCACCTTCCTTATCAAAAGCTAGCAAGGTTTCCCTCAGCAGTTAGGAGATTGGTTATGTATATTATTGTACCTCCAAATGCAAAACAATAGTGCAATCATTAAAAATTATTTTTTTAAAAATGTTGAATGACATAGATAACTTTCCATTATTAAGTGTGAATAAAAGCAAATAAACAAAAAGGAAGTATAATGGATGGAAGTATAATGGATGACGCAAAAATTAAACATCATAGGAGAATATTATAAATAACTTTATGTCAGTAAATTGGAAAAACTTAGATGAAATTTCTAGGAATATATAATTGACAAAAACTAACTCAAGGAGAAATAGAAAGCCTGACTAGTCTTATAAATTTTAGTGTTAACAAATGTTTCAAAAACTTCCCACAAATAAAATCCTTGACTCCAATGATTTTAATGATCTGCTATTCCAAACATTCAAGGAAGAAATAATTCCAATCTTACACAAACCATTATAGTGTAGAGAAAAAGGGGGAATGCTCCTCAACTCATTTTATGAGTCCAGCATTACAATGATACCAAAACTGATGAGAGTAACAAAGGAAAATTACAGGGCAGTCCTACTCAGGAATATAGCAATACACTTCCTAAACTAAATTTTAGCAAATGAAAATCCAGCAATGTATAAAAAAGATAACACATCACATTATCTTTTGGTCTATTGACACAATCACCTCATTTTTCTCCTTTAATCTATTACTGTGGTAAATTGTATTAATAGATTTTCTCATTTTAAACTAAATTTGCATTCTAGGAATAAACCTTAACATTAAGAAATATCCTTACTAGCTTCTTAGAGTTATCCATGAACACAGGAGTTTTACGTTCCCAGCACCATTGTGCCCATATGTGCTTGGGGCACTTCTAGAGGAACAGAGAACAATTCATAGCCTGGGTGGGCCCCAAATATCTTCCTGGGGGGAAGCTAAATAAAGAACTACCATATGATCCGGCAAGTCCTCTACTAGGAATATATCCAGAAGGACTAAAAACTGTGACATGAGCAGACATCTGCGTACCGAAGATCATAGAGGCGTTATTCACCATCGCCCAAAGATGGAAACAACCCAAGTGCCCATCAACAGATGAATGGATAAGCAAACTGTGGTACATACATATGATGGGATTCTACACTGCAGTAAGAAGAGGTGAATTTGGGACACATACGATAACATGGATGAACCTTGAGGACATTATGCTGAGTGAAGTAAGCCAGACACAAAAGGATAAATATTGCAAATATTACACATCTCTTATCTGTAGATAAGATCTGTAGAAATAGCAAATCTGCAGAGCTAGAGAGTAGGCTAGAGGTTCCCGGGGGACGGAAGGAGGGAGGAACGGGGAGTTTTGCTTGGTGAGTATAGAGTGTTTGTGTATCACAATTAATTTAAAATAACCATCTTTGCTGGGAGGATATCAGCTTAATTTAGTGATGCCTTCTGTGGAGACTGGCCAGGAGCCCTTCCCCAGCCCCTACTCACAGAGGCGTCAGGACGGGGGAGAGGATGCGGTCTCTTTTCCATCTGCTGTCCCCATGCTTCCCCATAGCCTAGCGCTGAGCGGAGACCAGCTGGCGTCTTTCCTGCTCGGGCAGAGGGAGGATGGCTCACCGCTGACGCGGCAATGCCACCTGGAGCCCCTCTGCCCCCCACCCTGCATGAGAAGCCTGGGCCCTCTGGAGACTTGGGGCTCCCAGCGAGCCGCAGCGATCAGCTTTCGTAAATCAGGTTTGGCCAACCAAAAGGAAAGAAGAACTCAGACCAAAATGTTAGAAAACTTACTACGTTTTGAAACACTTGCTAGAGGAAACTTATTATGTTAAAAAGGGAACAAGAAGATGGTCTAGTCTTAATAGGTTTCCAAAACCCCATCCCTGTTTAAATGTGGGGAATTTGGGCAAATGGAAGCGCTTTTGAAAGCAGTTACAGAATGGCAGCAAAACTCGGTGCTTTTTCTCTTCTCACCGCAGAGTTTTCTTTATGCAAAAACTGCTTCCTGGAAAACAACTATAAAGCAATTGTGACAACAATTTGGAAACTTTGGCATATACTGCTTTAAATATGATTCACAAAGACAAATAAGAATTAGAATGTTTAAATTTACTTGCGTCCAGTTTTCATGTGCAGAGGTCAACCGGATATGAAGTACAAAATTGTCAGACAGAGCTGGGTGCTTAGGCACAAAATTAATTCACCAGGGAAGTGACAGGCCTTCCAGCTCCACTAAGCGGCTGCGATGGCGTTGGAACACACAGAGAGGAAAAGGGACTGCCAGAACGCAGGGCCCAAGGGCACTAAAACACGCCGCCGCCCTGGGGACTGAGGTCAGCGCCAGCTAAATGCTCCAAGCATCAATAACTTTCAGAACAGGTCAATTACACACACGCCATAAACTGCTCTTGAAGAAAAGGGCGACTTCTGTCCATTCAGCCTCAAAGCACCGAGGCGCCGTTTCTAGAAGAAAACCTGTGTAAACAGAATGACTCGCCGGTGCATGCTAAAAGGTAGAAGTAGGCACTTGCTTCTAAGTTTCCATTTATTATCCTTTCTATCAATTAAAATATCTTGAAAGTTAGTCCTAGCATTTTACTCATTATAACTTGGAAAGCTATAAAGGATCGACTGATACAGAGCAGTTTTAAAACCTCAGGCAGGGGAGTGCCTGCCTCCCACATGAGATGCCCCGGGTTCGGTTCCTGGTGCCTCCTAAAGAAGACGAGCAGATGCTGCAACCAGCAAGATGCCACAACAAGCAGACGCCACAACAAGCAGACGCCACAACAAGCAGACACCGCAGCCATCAGGGAGTGCGCGTGGCTTAAGAGGTTGGGCACTCGCCTCCCACATGGGAGGTCCCGGGTTCGGCTCCTGGTGCCTCCTAGAGAAGACAAGCAGACAATGAGCAGACACACGAGGGAGCCATCTGGTAGTGTGGGGGGGATAAAAGTAAAATAAAATAAAATAATGAGAAAATTATATTTAAAAAAACCCAAAGCCTCAGGCATTGGGCTCTTGCAGGCCAAAGGGAGGCGTACCTCCTTTAGAGCTGGGGGGCCGGGGGTGGAGCACAACCCCAGGATGGGTCTCACCAGAGCCCTGATCTGGACTCCAGATTAGGTGGGGGCTGGAGAAGCACTGGGGTTGGCGGTCAAGACCCCTGCCACCCCCCTCCAGTCCCCACCTTTCCTTCCGGCGGCGGAAGCCTGGTCTGCCCCTTGGTGGGGAGGGGCCTCTCTGGTCTCCCTCCCCTTTGCTGGCTGGACCGTGCAGGATGCAGTAGCAGCTCCCAAAGGATTCTTGAGGGGCAGGGGCTCCCAGGGCACGTGTGCTGCCCCCTGCCGTCCAGGGAACAGGAGCTCCTGCCCTCACCCCCTTCTGTGCCAGCCCACCCCACACACACACTGTCACAGGGCTGCAGACTTCCCAGGGACAGAGGCTTGGCTGCCTGGACTTGAGGAACCTGAGGCCCAAGATGGAGGGGGTCCCAGCACAGGGCAGGGGAGGGGCAGGAGGTGGCCTGGACTTGCCTCCTGCCCTGCAGCTCCCTGACCCAGGGCCACGGGCAACAGGACCCCTCTGCTGCCCCCCAGCACCCCTCTGGCCCTTATACCTCATTCTCACCGCCAGGACCCCAGCCTCTCGAGTACCTCCCTGTCCTCTGCTCGCCGGGCCCAGCGGAGGGTCCCTGGCTGATTGGCTGCCTGGTTTATGGTCCCCCCGTCGGGGCCAGGACCCGCCTGTCCTAAGGCCTGCCCCGTCCCTGGACAGGTGAGCAGGGCCTGGGCCATCCTCCCTCACCCCTCCCAGCACAGGTGGCTTGCTGCCCCCTCCCCTTACACAGGCAGAGGCAGAAGCTTCCCCTGGGGACCCGGAACCCCACCGTGCGAGCCTCCTCTCCGCAGGTCTGGGGATGCTGGGAGGGGGACTCAGCAGGACGAGTGTGGCCACCTCAGGGCCGGGTCCACGCGGTGCCCACCCCACCCCCGCCTGTGAAGGGGAGAGCGCTGCTCAGCTTCCTGGTCCCCCTCCCCACCGCTCCCAACATGGGACCTGGGGCTCCCCGGGAGGCAGCCAGGGCGGAAGCCCCTGCCTCAGCCTTGGGCTTGGTGGGAAAATCCCCGGCAGGGGAAACGGAAAGTGTGACTCCAGGACTGTCCACATCCAGCCTCCTTGCTGCCCCCTGTGAGTGGGAGTTTATATAGTTTATTACACAGTTATTTATATATTATTATTATTATTATATAGCTTATTATGCAAGCCAGGGAGCTTCTGAGAGGGGAGGGGGCACCATTAGTAATTATTCTGGGGGCAGGAGTAAGCCCTGGGCTCCCCACCAAGCCTAAGGCTCTCAGTCTTTGCCATCGGCTCTTGGCCTGAAGGCGCCACTCTGCAAGACTCATGTCTCCTGAGGGTCTCCTTATCTGGATTGCATGTGGAGACCCTGATGGGGTCAGCCTGGTTCTGTGCCCTGTTCCCCAGGGCTCTCAGCTGCCTCCTGAGCCCACACAGCTGGCCCCCTGCACTGAGGGGCCATCTCCAGGGATGCCCCAGGCCCTGACCTACCCCCCACACCCCGTGTCCCACCGCAATGGAAGACCAAGGCCCCATGCTGAGCCTGCGGCCCCCAGGTGTGTGGCCTCAGGTTCCTCGAATCCAGTCCTGGTCTCTATGGAGATTCCCTGACAGTGCAGGGGTGGGGGCTGGCACTGAGGGGCCGTGGGGCCAGCAGGCCAGCCCTGGGTCCTGGGCACTCCCGCAGGGCCACCCGCGGTGCCTCGGTGCAGCCCTTCCAGGTGGATGGGGCGGTGGGCCTGAGACCCCCCAGGTGCTGTCCAAGGCAGGGCAAAGGGGCACTGAGTCAGGGCTGGGGTCCGTTTGGGGTAATGGGGACAGTGGACCCTGTGTGCCCAGCTTGTGCCTGGGGGTGCTGGGTTGGAGGGGGTACGTGGCCCTGAGGGAAGGTTGGGCAGCAGGGCCCCCTCCCCAGGGAGCACAGGCAGTAGCTGCAGGCCAGTTTGGGGTCACCGTCAGGGAGAACAGGGCCAGGCTGGCCGAAACCTGTCATCCAGGTGCCCTGGTTTGGGGCAAGGACAGCGAGGATGAGGCCCTGGGGTCCCCTGGCACCACAGCCTGAGCCTCACCTTGGGAGGGCAGGCGGCGAGCCAGGTGGGCTGGGCCCCCCCAGGTCTCTGGCCCCAGGATGCCCAGGGTCTGGGGAGGGAGGCCCCGAAGGAGGGAGGCCTCCCGAGCCACCTGCTCCCGGCCGGGGAGGGCCCGTGCGGGGCAGACAGCGTCTCCAGCCCATGTCCCCCCCTGCTGGGAACAGGGCCAGGCAGGGGTCTGGGCCTGAGATGGGGTGGGGGCGCCCGCCCGAGGCCCTCTGGCTGTCTCTGGAAGGGGAGTGACCCCCCTGGGCCATCCTCCGCGCTGCTGCCTACCCCTGCTCCCCTCCCCCGGCGCTCCCTCTGCATCCAGAGTCCTGCCCCCCGTCGCCTGGGCAACCCACCCAGCGCAGTGAAAATCCCAGTGGCTCTTGTCACGGAGCCGCGGGAGGAGAGCTTACTTCCCAATCCTAACGGATGTCCCGGGCCAGGCAGGGCACCCGCTGCTTTCCGGGGGCTGGGTTCGAGGTGACGTCACCAGGTTTGGGGGACCCTGGAGGAGCCTGCGTGCTCCTCAGCTGCAGGGTCCCCAAGAGGCCCAGGGGTCGTTTCTGGCTGTAAGAGGCCCAGCTGCTGGAGAGGGCAAACCAAAGCCCCCCTCCGGCGGGCAAACTGACCGGGATTTTGTCCCGGCCTGTCTGGGGAGGGGGAAGCTTCTCGTGGATCTGATGAGGTGGCCTGGGTGCCGAGGGTGCCAGGGCCTCCCCCGGGGGGCTGGCATCTCTCTCTGTGGGAAAGATGCCCAGAATCCCTGCCCCGCGGCCCTGCAGGGATTGTGAGGTCAGGGTGGGCTGGTTAGCATGCCTGTCCCACCCTTGGGACCACCGTCTCCCCCAGTCTTTTCTCTCCACCATGGATGCCCAGGAGCCATGGCCCATTTGGAAGACGACTGTTGCCTTTGACAGGTGGGCTTGGCAGGCAGAGACCGGGCCCCATTCCCGAATCAGAGCTGAGGGGGAGGATTAGCTTGGGCCACTTTCCAGTGGGACACCGGACACTGCCGGGTCCTGCTGGAGGCTACAGCTGGGCGGGGGGCCAGGCGGGTGGTGAGATCTGCTGCTCCCCTGGGTGCCCCCGCGAGTGGGAACAGGCTCTGCCTGTAAAGATGCTGCCCAAAAGCACTTTCATGCTCCACAACCCAACAAATCCACAGCAGAGCGGGCTTTTGTTATAGCTCTCTCAATAACTGATAGAGCAGGCAGACAAAAAGTCAGCAGGGTGATAGCTCTGACAATATGGTGAACAAAATCGACCAAATGCGCGTTTACAGAAGACTGTACCCAAGAACTGCAGAATACACAATCTTTTCAAGCATGTATGAACAATTCAGCAAGTGCAAAAATTGGCCATATACTAGTGTATTTGGAAATCACAAAGAATTTGTTTTCTAACCACAATAAAGTTGAACTAGAAATAAATGAGAGATAACTACATAATACTCACGTGTTTGGTAATTAAGATACATACTTCTAAACAATTCATAAGTCGAAAAAGAAATCACAAAGAAGATTAGAAAATATTCATAACCAACTTATAATGAAAAAAAGTACACCTCAAATTTTGTGGGAAGCAGCTAAAGCCATATTTAGGGAATGAATTTATAGTTTCAAATCAATGAGATAAGCATCTATCTCAAGAAGTCAGAAAAAGAACAGCAAATCAAATCCAAAGAAAGTAGAAGAAAGCAAATGATAAGCCATTAATCATTGAAAAAGAACAGGGAGGTTCAACAAAGTTGAAGATTGGTTCTTTGAGGAAGATGAAAAAGATTGATAAATTCCTGGTGAGATTAATTTTTTAAAAGAGGCAAGAAGGACAAATAACCAATATAGGGAATTAAACTGAAAAGAGACATCTGCTGGTGCAAAGATTATGGAGATATTATGAACTACTTTAGGGCACTAATTTTTAAAATTTAGGAAAAGAAAGCTGGAGAAAATTCCTAAAATATACAAGTCATTAAACTGAAATTAATAGAAATAATGATCAAATTCATCCCTATCAGTTAAATAAATGATCTATAAGTGAAAACTTCCCACAAGAAAACGAAAGGTTCCAATGATTTCTCTGACAAATTCTGACAAACATTTAAGGAGGAAATAACACCCATTTTGCAAAAACTCTTCCAGAGACTAGGAAAGAGAGGGAACTTGTTTTAGGAGAGCAGGGAACCTTGATGTCACACAGACAAGGACGTCACGAGAGTGGAAAAATACAGGCCAGTCTCACAATCACAGATGTAAAAATCCTAAACAAAACGAATTCAGCTATATGCAAAAAGGATAGCACATTGTGATCAAGTTGGTTTCATTCCAGAAATGCAAGATAAATTTAATATTTTAAAAATTACACAGAGAGCAGACAGCGAGCACAAAACAGTGAGGGGGGAGGGGGAGAAACAAATAAAATACAATAAAATCTTAAAAAAATAATAAACCATGGTAACTGTGCAAGGACAGACTTGTAGACCAATGGAAGCACATTGAGAGTTCAGTAATGGACTCTCACATCTATGGCCAATTGATTGTTACAAGGATGCCACGTCACTCAATTGGGAAAGAATAGTCTCTTTGACAAATGGTGCTGTGAAAACCAGATATCTATATGCAAAAGAATGAAGGTGGGGGAAACAGATGTGGCTCAAGCGATTGGGCTCCCGTCTACCATATAGGAGGTCCCGGGTTCAATTCCTGGGGCCTCCTGGTAAAAGACAAGCTGGCTCACATAGCGAGCTGGCCTACATGGAATGCTGGCCCGTGCGGAGAGCTGGTGCAGCAAGATGACACAACAAAGAGACACAGAGGAGAGACAATAAGAGACGCAACAGACCAGAGAGCTGAGGTGGCACAAGAGATTGAGCACCTCTCTACCACTCTGGAAGGTCCCAGAATTGATTCCTGGTACCACCTAAAGAGAATACAAGCAGATACAGAAAAACACACCACAGACAACGAATGCAAAATGATGGCAGCTATGGGGAGAGAAAAAAATAAATCTTTTTTTAAAAAAAGGTAGACCCCTACCTCATGCCATATATAAATATTAACTCAAAATTGGTTAAAGACCTAAATAAAGGAAACATGACTATAAAATTCCTAGATGAAAATGCAGGGAAGCATCTTCAGGACCTTATGTTAGGCAATGGTTTCTTAGACTTTACACCAAAAACAATCAAAGAAAAAATAAATTCGCTCTCATCAAAATTAAAAACTTTTGTACATCAAAGGACTTCATCATGAAATTAAAAAGACAGCCTTCAGAATGGGGAAAAAATATTTGGAAACTACATATCTGATAAGGGTTTTTTTGTTTGTTTGTTTGTTTTTTAATGTTCACCGGGTCCCTTGGCTAGCTTTATTTATTTATCCCCCCTTGCTGCTTGTGCTCGCTGTGTCCATTTGCTTTGTGTCTGCTTGTCTCCTTCATGTTGCGTCATCCCACCGCGCCAGCTCGCTGCGCCGTGCAGGCCAGCTTGCCTCCACCAGGAGGCCCCAGGAACCGAACCCTGGGCCTCCCATATGGTAAACGGTCGCCCATCCAATTGAGCCACAGCTGCTTCCCTCTGATAAGGGTTTAACATCCAGAATTTATAAAGAAATCCAGAACTCAACAACAAAAAGACAAAAATGGGCAAATGACTTGAATAGACATTTCTCCAAAGAAGATCTACATATGACCCAAAAGCATGTGAAAAGATGCTCTACATCATTGGCCATTAGGGAAATGCAGATCAAAACCCCAATGAAACACTATTTCACATCCACCAGAATGGCAACTATTGAAAGAACAAAAACAACAACGCAGGAGAGCATGTGGAGAAATAGAACACTCATTCACCAGTTCTTATTGGTGCAGAGTTCCTTTTCGGGCGATAGAAACGTTTTGGTAATATATAGTGGTTGAGGGTAACAGAACATTGTGAATGTAATTAACACCACTGAGACGTATAGCTCTGAATGTGGTTAAAGGGAGACATTTTAGGTGATGTATATGTTGCTAGAGTAAGAATTTTTTTTAAAAAAAACAAAAACAGCCATAGGACTGTACAACCCAAACAGTGAGCCCTAATGTAAAACTGTGGACTCTGATTAACAGTACAGTTATATTATTCTCTCATCTGTTGTAACAAAGGTACCACACTAATGCAAAATGTTTAAATATATATATATATGGGAACTGTATTTTCTGCATGAAATTTCTGTAAACCTACAACTTCTTTAATAAAAATAAATTTTTAAAAATAGTGAAAAAAAAATCAACCCATGGAAAGTATATAAACAGTAAAGAAGAAAAATCACATGATCATCTCAGTGAATGTAGAAAAGGCTTTTGATAAAATTCACCATCACCCCAAAAAAGACATTAGTGAAGTAGCCAAGGGAGGAACTGTGCTTGATCTGATCAAGATGCTTAGAAGAAACTTCTGGTAAATAGCATACGTACTGGCAACATTTTGAAAACTGTCCCATAATCACTTGTACTCAATGTTACAATGAAGTAATTGCCAGTGCCAGTAGGCTAGGAAAAGAACCAAAAGGCTTAAGGATTGCAAAGAAAGAAGCAATAGTCTCATTATTTTCAGATTATATGATTATGTTCAATGAAAATATAAAAATGCCCACAGACAAATTATTAGAATGAATAAGACAAATTATCAGAACGAATAAGACAGTTTAACAAGGTTGCTGGATACAAAGGCAAGATATAGAAATCAGCGCAAATCTATAGACCAGCAATAAAAAGATTAAAAAAAAAAAAAAACCCAAGTGAAATGCTATTTTTAATAGCATCAAAAGACATCAGGAGTTCTGGGAAGATGGCTTCCGAGTAGGCAGGCAGGGCTCAACTCTCACAAAAACAACAGAGAAAGGGCCAAAAGCTGTCTAAGGGACCTGCTTTGGGGGGCCAGCAGACCAGAACAGAGCTGTACAACTCCCAGGAGGGTGAGAGACAGAGAAATGAAGACACAACAAATGTGAGTTACTAAAGCCCTGCTGCAGCCAGGGAAGGCTCCCATCTCCCACCCTCAGACATTAAGCCTGGACTAAACCCCTGGCTCACTGCAGCCTAAGACTGAGAGGGGAACAGACATCTTCCTCCCTGTCAGCTGTTTCAAGGAAAGAGGGAGGGTGAGTCAGAGAGCTTCTCTTCAGTGAATTCGGCCAGCAGAGCCTGCTTTGAATCTCAGCTCTGACCAGACCAGAAACAGGAAAGTGGAGGTTGAAGGAAAGACCTCCCTGGAAAGTTTCACTGACAAGCACCATCTTCTGGCCAGTCAGGAAATTGCAAGGAGAAAACTGCTTTGAGGACTCTCTTAAGGCCCCTGGATGAAAATCTGTACCCCATTAGTGAGTCCCTGGCACAATTCTGGTAACTTAAGCTGGGCAAAGTTAAAGACTTAGAATAAGTTGAACCAAAAATCAAAGAAGAGCTGTGGAAAAGAAAACACTAGGCAAGAGAGAGAAGCTGACCATCAGAGTAAATTCAACAGCATATTCAGATGCCCAGACATCTGCAAAAAATTACAAAGAAAGAGGAAGAGATAACTCAGCCAAAGAAACAAACCAAATGTCCTTAAGAGATATAGGATTTAAGATGACTAATCAATGATAATCATGCAAATCTCCTAAACTAATTAAAAGAAATGAAGGAAGATATAACTTATGAGATAAAAGATATTAAGAAGGCACTGGGTGAGCATAAAGAACAATGTGAAAGCCTGCAAAGAAAAGTAACAGAGTTAATGGAAATGAAAGACACAATGGGTGAGATTAAAAATACATTAGAGGCTAATAAGAGCAGATTTGAATTGCTCAAAGACAGAACTAGTGATTTCAAGGACAGAACATCTGAACTGGAAAAGACAGTTGAGAAAAAGAAAGAATGGAAAAAATGGAACAAGTTCCCAGGGATTTGAATGACAACGTGAAACACACAACCATACATGTTATTGGTGTCCTAGAAGGAGAAGAGAATGGAAAAGGGACAGAAAGAATATTTGAGGAAATAATGATTGAAAACTTCCCAACCCTTATGAAAGACATAAATATCAATATCGAGAAAGACAACGCACCCCAAACAGAATATATCTGAATAGGCCTACCCCAAAACACCTACTATTCAGAATGATAAATATCAGAGATAAAGAGAGGATTCTGAAAGAAGCAAGAGAAAGACAAAGCATCAAATATAAGGGAACCTCAATAAGATGAAGTGCTGACCTCTCATGAGGAACCATTGAGGCTATAAGAAAGTGGTATGATATATTTAAGGTGCTGAAAGAGAAAAAAATGCCAGCCAAGGATCCTGTATCCAGCAAAACTGTCCTTCAACAATGAAGGTAGTTTAAAGTCTTCACAGACAAACAAAAACTGAGAGAGTATGTTACCAAAAGGCCAGAATTACAAGAGATACTAAAGGGAGTGCTGCAGCCTGAAAGGAAAAAACAAGGGCAAGAGACTTGGACAAGAATGTAGAAATGAAGATTATTAGAAAGGGCAAATGAAAGGGTAAAAAGACAGACAATAGTAGGATATGACAATGGAAAGCCCAAGGACAAAATGGATGAAGTAAGTAATGCCTTTACAGTAATAATATTGAATGTTAATGATTTGAACTCTCCAATCAAAAGACATAGACTGACAAAATGGATAAAAAAATATATGAGCCATCTATATGCTGTCTACAAGAGACTCACCTCAGACATAAGGACACAACCAAGTTGAAAGTGAAAGGTTGGAAAAAGATATTCCATGCAAATAGTAGCCAAAAAAATCTGGAGTAGTGATACTAATATTGGACAAAATAGATTTTAAATGCAAAACTGTTACAAGGAATGGAAAAGTTTCATTATATATTAATAAAAGGGGAAATTTACCAAGAAGACATAACAATAATAAATATTTATGCACCTAACCTGGGTGCCACAAGATACATGAGGCATTCACTGGCAAAACTGAAGGTAGAAATAGATGTCTCTATAATAATAGTTCGAGACTTCAATACACCACTTTCAGTATTGGATAGAATGTCTGGACTGAGGATAAATAAACAGAGAGCTTGAATAATATGATAAATGAACTAGACCTAACATTTATAGAGCAATTTACTCCAAAACAGCAGGATATACATTCTTTTCAAGTGCTCATGGATTCTTCTCCAAGATAGACCATATGTTGGGTCACAAGACAGATCTCAATAAATTTAAAAAGATTGAAATTACACAAAACATCTTCTCTGATCACAACGGAATGACTGGAAATCAATAATGGACAGAAAAAGGGAAAATTTATAAATATATGAAGATTAA
This sequence comes from Cabassous unicinctus, assembly GCA_029593785.1. Lineage (NCBI taxonomy): Eukaryota > Metazoa > Chordata > Mammalia > Cingulata > Chlamyphoridae > Cabassous > Cabassous unicinctus. Next base: position 2,369 of record JAQZBX010029623.1, on the reverse strand, counting down.
ACAGCACACTCTTAAATAATCAGTTGGTCAAAGAAGAAATTGCAAGAGAATTCTGTAAATATGTAGAGACAAATGAAAATGAGAACACAACATTTCAAAACCTATGGAACACTGCAAAGGCAGTGCTGAGAGGGAAATTTACAGCCCTCAATGCTTACATTTTAAAAAAAGAAGAAAGAGCTAGAATTGAAGATCTAACTGCACACCTGGAGGAACTAGAAAAAGAGCAACAAACTAATCCCAAAGCAAGCTGAAGGAAAGAAACAGTAAAGGTCAGAGCAGAAATAAATGAAATTGAAAACAAAACAAAACAAAAAACTGTAGAGAGAGAGACAACCAGCAAGATGGTGGCAGAAAAAGGTGCTCCTAGAATCAGCTCCTGCTAAGGGCAGTTGGTGATCACCCAGAGCTACCTAGAGCACTTGTTTGGGGGCTCCAGGAGACCAGAAGTGCATCCTGCCGCGTCCTTGAAAGAATGGAAGGAGGACACTGCCCATCTGCAGAGATTTGTAAATAGAGCACTACACGCCATGGGGGCCGGTGCCCATCCTCCACTGGAGGCACAAGCCTCCTCGGGAGCTGTTCTGTGGCTGGAATTGGAAGCTCCACTTCCCAAAATGGGGGAAGAAGAGACGGTTGGGCACCGACTTCAGCTACTGATTAGTAAATTCGACTGCCTAAAGTATAATCCTAAGAACAGCTAAAGTTTGAACCTGTCCAAGTCAGAAAGACGCCGGTGGCCGCCATCTTAACTCCACGCCTGACACGAGGGGAAGCGGGGCTGACTGAAAATCACAGTGCTGGCAGGGACCGGCTTCTTTCCACCCAGATCAGACTGCAGCTCTAGCATAAGGTCCAGGCCCTCCTCAGACAGGGAGGAAGCTGGGGGGAGCTGCGCCTGCCTCTCCGGGAAACTATCGGCTACACCGCGGAGGCCAGTGATCATCCTACTTTGGCAGCGCAAGCCACCCCAGGGGCTATTCTGTGACAGGAATTGGAAGCTCCATTTCCCAAAAACAGGGAAGGAATGTCAGATACTGATTAGTCAGTTTGGCTGGCTAAAATATAACCCTAAGAACAGCTGAACTTTGAACTTGTCCAAGTCGGAAGAAGGCCGGTAGCTGCCATTTTGACTCCACACCCAGCATGAGGGGAAGCCAGACTGACTGAAAGTCATGGTGACGGTGGAGACTGGTTTCCTTCACCCAGATCGGCCTGCAGCCCCAGCCTCGGCTTCAGCCCCACCTCTAGCAGGGAGGAAGCTGACCGGCCCTGCACTGGCCTATCCAGGTAACTGCAGGTACATTCTGCTGGCACAGACTGAATAATCGGGAATCTACCGAGGTAACTGCAGTCATCTTGGACCTGCACTGCATAGACTGCTGCCCACACCTGCAGCTCCATCCCTGCCCCAGGCAGGGGAGGAAGGGGCATGAAGCTTCTTCAGACTCTCTGCGCATCTACAGTCTAGGCCTGCATGACTTGGATTATTACACACAGCTATGGCTCTGTCTCTACCCCTGGCAAAGGAGAAAGTTGGGAGAAGCTTCATTGGTCCTTGGAGCACTGAGGGCAGCTTAAGCCTCCACAGCTTACAGCACCAACTACATCCTGGGCTCCTACTACACAACCAGTAAGAGAGAAAGGGCAGGAAGCCCTAAACTAAAGAGAGAAACTGCACCCAGAATGAATACTCTAGTAAGCCAGATGCCAAGACACCAACAAAACATTACAATCCACACCAAGAAACGGGAAGATACGGCCCAGTTAAAGGAACAAGATAAGCCTCCAGATGACTTAAAGGAGTTGAGACAACTAATCACAGATGTTCAAACAAATCTTAATAAATTCAATGAGATGGCTAAAGAGATTAAGGATATTAAGAAGACATTGGATGAGCACAAAGAAGAATGTGAAAGCATACATAGAAAAACAGCAAATCTTATGGGAATGAAAGCTGCAATAAATGAAATGAAAAATACACTGGACTGGAGCCAGAGGCCGCCTGGAGACGGTGTGCGATAGAACGAGGGCCCCAGCCCAGGAGGCGCCACCATGGGGCCTGTGGCCGGTCACCCCCTCAGTAGACCCCTGCGCCGAGCGGCCGGCACCCGCTGGGGCCTGGGCTGCACCCGAGGGGTGGGCTCTCCCCCTCCCTGGCTCCTGCAGCTGCCGCCACCTTCCCACTCGGGCCACGCGGCCCAGAAAATAAAGCCAGGGTTGCATGGCCGCGCCCGCGCCTGCCACTGAGACCGTGGAGCCGCGCCGCCACCAGAGCGGGGGGTACACCACACTGCTTTGGGGCACAGCTCCATTGGATTTACAGCCACCAGAGCGGGGGGTACACCACACTGCTTTGGGGCACAGCT
>JAQZBX010029622.1:0-27206 GCA_029593785.1 Cabassous unicinctus | reverse complement strand
TTTTTTTTTACTTTTTATTTTGAAATAATTTCAAATTTAAAGGATAGTTACAAAAATAATACAAACTTCATACAGCAAATTCCAGCATACCTACATCTCCCTAGATATCCAGATCCGCCAACTTTAACATTTTGCCTTATTTGGTTCATCAAACTATCTATCCATCAATCATAATATGATATCTTTTAACAATAAGAATGTATTATTTTTGTAATAAAAAATATTAAAACATAGTTGACATGTGGAGCAGGGTTGAGGTAATGGGGAAGATTTGACTGCAAAATATATCATTAACTTTTTCTTTTTTCAAGGATTTTCAAATCTATGCTAAACCTATTCTTTTAAAATTTCTTTTTAAAATCCATTCCCCCTCCATTCTGCATCTGAAGGCATAGTGACCAAGGCTGATGAATGGCTGGGTTTAGAGCAGTGATGTCATACACACCAACCTACAAAACCAGGAATATAATCTGAATATGACAATAAACTTTATTTATTTTTGGCCATCTTCTGAATTCCAAATTAGATACCGATCTTCAACTTTGGTGAAAGCTCTGTGTGTGTGTCTGAGACTATGGGAGCCAACAAAGAGTAGTGTTTGTCCCACTGAATTTAAATGTCTCTGCACATTATCCTCTTGGCTGGCCAGATGACAGAGGCCCTTGCCAGCCCCATACTCTTTAAATAGAGACCTATACTTTTTAAATAGAGCTTACTTTTTCCTGAGGAAGTTTTCTTTCCTTCTGCTCAATTTTTTTTCTTTAAGGAGCAAATGAACTTCATGCCATCATACATACCTAAGATGTGTTACTTGTAAGCAGGTGTTTGTTCAAAAGGTTAAGTAAAACTCTTGACTTACTCTCTCCTTTTATTTCCAGGCCCTATTGAAAAGGCCAAGCCATTTTCAGTAAATTTCCAAATATTGCTGTCAACTAACTTTTTGACCAGTTTAACCAACCATGCATAAAAGAAGGTATTTGATTCAGGCAAGCTGAAGTTTCACAACAATGCCATCACTGCTAACTGTCTGTAAACACCTCTGTCTCTAGCATTTGGGAACAGATAAGCTTGGTTATAAGATACAGAAAAAAAAAATTGCTTGCACTGATAAACAGTATTGAGCTAAAATTTTCATTGAAAATGGCTCAGAAAGCTCTCTGAAAATCAACTCATGTTATCATAGGTACTTCTTTCTCTCATAATGACAGATGCGATCTAAAACACAACTATAGGGGCCATCCAGCCTCTATATTACAGCAGTAGTTATGTGCACCATGACAACACACTCAGAGAAATTATTTAGTGAGCAGGAAATTTCCGATCTCCCAATATGTAACCTCTCAATTCACACGACCATATATAAAACAATGTAAATGCATAAATAAACTATACAACTCATTCAAAATTAACCTCCAGTGAGAAACAATGAAATATTCATCAAAAAGTTAAAGTAACACACAATGTTATTGGATTTAGATTACTACTTAAAGTTGTGACTTGAACTAATAAAACTAATTTTACCTTCCATGATTAGTAAAAGCTGATTATAGCTGATTAAGTACGTACTCTGTTGCCATGATATGATTATTGTCTTAAGAAAATGCATAATGCATTTTTACAGCAGTGAATTCTTGTATTGTTGACAGGGAGAGCGTTAGCTGCCTGCCTTTTTACAGAACATATATTGGCAATTGGCAGGATCTTCTCAGGTCACAGAAGATTAATCTCTTACAAAATCTGAGAAGAACACTGCTACAAATAAAATAAAAAAGCTTTCAGTTTGCATTTATATAGCAGCTCTGAGTCTTACGACAGTTGTATATTCTAGGGAAAGTTAGTCATTAAATGAAAGAGATGAGAAAAATAATATTTTCTATACTCAATACATCTGAACTAAATGGATAGAGGTTTTAGGTCAAAAGATTAACAATACATGATGGTAATGAACAAGAACAGGTGTTAACAAAACCCTACTTTGAGAAAAATGACAATAGAATAATTTTATAAATCATCCAATATGAAAAGGTTTTATTTTGGTATCAAACATTTATCTTAACAGCACAATTGGCACTATTGTATTTATTTATTGAGTGCCTCATTTGGGCATGGCACAATATGAAGAACTATTAGACTGCAGGTTAGAGGGGAAATGAAGCTCTGGTAAAGTCAAATAACCAGACTCCTTTGTATGTGGATACCATTACCTCATTCCATCTGTTTAAATAAAATGTATATATTTGAAATAGCAGCTTAAATATCAAGATAAGTATTGGATATATATCATGTGGAAAATAAAATATAGCCATGTAGTTTTTCTCTCTTATTTACAGGATATGCTACTCAGTATAAAGAACATATATACTTAGATGTTTATTCACACTTATTTCATTATTGCTGTTGATAGTAAATCTCTATTTTTACTAGTAGCTGTAGTAGCAAGCAGGAGTTTATGAATCTTTTCTGCTCCTAATAGATATACAGAGAGACACACACACACACACACACATGCAAATATGCATGTGTGTGTGTGTGTGTGTACATACTACTTCAAACTGAGTACCACTGCCATAAAAAACATTTTAAAGTTCATAAGTTCTTTTTTATAAAGGAAGAGTGGTACTATGTTATTTAACACAAATAGTTAAACACTTGGTTTTCTATAAATGAAGAGATAATGTCTTGAGAGTTTCATTAGTATTCATCTCCAGAGCTGTTATTGTAAAAGCAGAACACATTTTTTTTTTTAGAATAGACCATCACACCTGAAAAGACAAGACTTTAAAAAAAATGCATGCTTAATAGTAAGATTAGTTTTTAGTTTTTGTATATTTAACCTATTCCCTTCTATGAGATGTATCTGTCTGTGTTTCCTGTGGCATAATCAATTTCCAAACTGGTTTTTACTAGAGAGCAAAGACTACCCATTGGTCCTCTTTGGTTTAGATTTCTGTCAGAGAAACTACAACTACATTAAATCATTAATAATTTCCCCTGACTATTTTGCCATAATACACAAAATTAATTATAAAATATACCTTATCTTATCCCTGTGGGAATTTATAATCAAAAGAAATAAGAGAAGGTTTCTTTAGAAAAATCCCAGGTCAGCAAGCCACTTTAGGTGAAATAGAACCTCACCATCTCCAGCTGGTCAGGGATTACTGAGATTCTGGCTCAGTTCTTTTGGAAATGCTGTGAAGTCTCTCAGTGGAACCCTGGCAAATCAGGGACTCCCATTGAGTTATATTGTTTCAGGAGAATAATCTATGTTTTAGGAGTCAAACAACAGTTAGCCTGATGGCTGGGGCATCCACAGTAGCTGAGTCCCAATCAGCCTCTTTGTAAAGTACATCAGCTCTGCATCAAAGTTACCTTCCCTGTTTGAAGCTGTACATTTGTGCCTGGGCTGGGACTGAGTGAGCCTCTGGGGATATGGACAAACCAGATGCTAATTAACCATGCACTGTCTTTACTATACGACCACTGAAAACCCTAGAGAGAAGAAAAATACAGCTTTCCCATGACACTACAGTAAAAAGAATTATAAATAGATGTTGCAAAATATAAGGATGGTGTAAACTCATTCCACCCAAAGGTATAAAACATATAGCAGACAAAGTTCAGTTCAGATTACTCTGAGAATAACTGTAGTATTTCAGATAATGTAGGCTTTTAAGTTTTTGCTGAAAATCCAAGGTAATCAACTGATTATGGGCCTTCTAATGGAGATAAAGGTGAACATATAAATACATTAGGCAAAGGTGTGGGAAGCAGGAGGGCAGAGGGTTTGATGTACCATGATAACATGGAGTACAAGTCTCTGCTTTGCAGGAGAGTGAGTCTAGCAATTGGGGCTGGGAGGTGTGTGTGTGTGCTTATTTGGCCATTTCTATTGTCTTGAGTTTCTTATTTCCAAGCATTAATGTGAATCTTAAAGCCTCACAAAGTAAATTATCTTGTAAGAGGGATGAATGGGACAGAGAAAAATATTAGGCTTGTTTCTACCCACCCTCCAGAACTGACATCATGGTGGAAAATGCTAAATGTTGACAGGGAAGAAATCCTGTGTAAAATATCAATGTGCATAAACATAGTTGTTGGTGGTCATCTATCATCTTAGCTGCTCTCACTTTGAAGAGTCCTTGCATTGGGAATTTAAAATCCATGTGAAAATAATTCCCAGCATGGCTTCCATAGCCCTTCTAATCTTCTAACCATATAAGTCCTTCTGGGGGTGGGGCGGGGGGTGGGTGCAGGATGGATGCAAGAAGAGTGGGGTTATTATATAATTTGCTTTCTTTGGTTTTATATTCCTAAAATATAAGTTCTCAGAAGCTCACCTCAAGACAGGTGAATATTGAAAAATGTCTTTAAAAATGTAAGATAATGTACAGCTTATATCATGAAAGTATGAAAATAAAGGCTGAGATAAAGCACAACATATTATTTCTAACCAAGTGTCATACCATTATGTAGAAAAATATATAGATTTTATGTTTGCATATGTGTATTTTGTATACTTTCCCAAGCCTTCTAAAATATATTTATTTAAAATTTTAACATTTAAATTGCCACCCAAGAGATAAAATAGTAAAAACTCATAAAAGACAATTCCAAAATGGAAAGAAAGACAAATGTCCAAGTAATATATTACAATAAGTGCTGGCAGATAATAGGGTGAAGTGATGGAATACTTAAAAGATAGGGGTCGATGTCTATGTAACTGTATATGAAAGTGCTTATGAAGTTGCTATTAGGAATAAAATGACACAGCCTTAGATATACAAATACTAGAAGTAGAAAGGATTTTGAATCATTATCTTGTGGACTTTAGCTTTTATGAATAATTGGTATTATTTTATTCATTTTATAACTGAAGGAAGAAGGTCCAGATAAATTCATTGAGTTGCCAAAATCCCCAAAAGCAAACAGTGGTTAATCTGAAAGTAGAAACCCCTATCTCCTTTCCTCTAACCCACTGCCTTTATCAATAGTTCTTATTATGGAATTGGCTTTAAAAACATTAATATAGAAGCCGGGAAGTCAAGCAGCTTTCAGAAAAGTTTGTATTTAGACATAAATGTGAGATCATAAGGGTTTAAAGAGGACATATATGAGGTTGTAGAAAGAAAGAGGATTAAGTAGATTCCAGAGTTTTACGTGCTTTGTCACGTCTATATATTATGGCAAATATAGTAGTTATGGCTTTTTACAACCATCAACATCTGTATATGTATACCTATTGCTTCATTTTAGGAAAAAAACATTTAAGATACTCAATAGGAATAACAAAATGGGCGGCAAAACAACATAGTAGGTTTATAAAATGATGTCAGAATTAAGGACATCAAGAGCAGGGACACAAAATGATGTCATAAATGAGACAAAGTGAAATGTATAACAAAAGACCTATAGCTTAACTTATGGATGGACAGCAAATTTTTCTTGAGTCTTTTTAACTATGATATTAAAAAGTAAACTTATTGGTCAAACATTTCACAGTGTCCCAAAGTTAAAAATAAAGCAGGAAAAGTACAATTATTCTTATATTAAGACCATACAGAAATTTCTCAAAGAAGTCCTCATAATGAAGTGATGTCATGAGTAACTTCCTTGATAACATCCTAAGAGTAGGTGTACTGATGAATTTCATAAAATATTTTCTTATATCAAGCTTCAAAATAAGCTAAGGACATTACTCCAAAGTATCATTAAGTGAAGGCAGTTCAAAAGATAGGGGCTTTTTAACTTTTTTACTGTAACCTACAATAAGAAATAGATTTTACATTGTATAGTATTGCATATGTATGTGTGTATGTATATACAGAGAAACAAAGTTGCATGAAATACATCTTTTACTACATGTTATGTATCCTGATACTTTTGATCTTGTGTTATTGTTTAAATGCTAGTCTCAACTCACTAAATTGGTTTCTCAAACTACTAATGATTCTCTTTTGTCAGTAAGAAAACAGAAATAACAAGGTCTACGACCTCTGAAGCTGTTGGATCAAGTAAAGAAATTACAGGCAATATCCCTGTGAAAGAGAACTGGGTAGACCAAGAACTGCCCAGGTTACCTTGGAGGAATGAGAAGAAGAGGTGTTAGTGAGCATAATGGCATCTAAGGTGCAGAAGTAATTGGCAACTTGATGGAGTACAAACAAGATGGCAAAAGTTCTTGAGTCTTTACATAAGTAAGAGAACATGATGATTAGCAGCCAGTCAGAATTTAATGAATTTGTTGTCTTGATTCTGAACATTTCAAATTTTAATAATATTAGGAAGTAAAATTACAATCACAAAATTGCTGGTACGTATACTAAACTATTTTTAGAACTCAAGGGCATGAGAGAAGAATGAAGATAGTTCTATTATGGGGGAAAGAGAGACTGCATAGAGTTTCAGAGAAAGACAGAGAGAATGAAAGAGAAGGAGGGATTGATTGAAAGCTCCTATATGTGGCAATCCTCTCATTTTGATTTTCTGGGATTACCAGAAGATGAATATTTAGTATTATTCAAAACTACCAGACACCTCCATAAATAATGAGCTATGCAGGATAAAATAACTCCTTGTCAAGTAAGGGCTATTCAAACTCATCCAAAGTTACATAGGATGCACATTCTACATAAGTCCAGATACTAAGAATGAAGTCATATCATGACACAGAAGCAATAGCCATTTTCACATTCATTGAGTCTCTTAGAGTTTAACATCACTGTGATTCAGCAGAGATAAATTAGAACATCTATTGGGGTTTGATTTTTTTGGGGGGGTGATGGTTAAGTTCATGTGCCAGCTTGGCCAGGTTATGGTGTCCAGTTGTTTGGTCAAGCAAGCACCAGTATGATTGTTACTGTGAGGATATATTATGGACTTAAATCATCAGTACATTGATGGCATCTATGGCTAATTACATCTACAATCAACTAAGGAGAGTGTCTTCAACAATGACAGAAGTCTCATCCAATGAGTTGAAGGCTTTAAAAGGAGAAGTGATGATTTCAGCCGGCAGAAGAGAGAATTTTCATTTCTATTTGAGTCAGCCAGCTTCTCCTGAGGAATTTATCGAAAATCTTCATCAGAATTTGGACTTGCCCATCCCCACAGTCACCTTAGAAAATGCTTATTAAAATCTCATAATATTTATATTTATATTCCTTTCGGTTCTGTTTTTCCCCCTCTTTAGACACTTCATTATATCCATAGATAATAAAATCCCAGAGTTAGCATTTGGCAGATAAATACAGACCCTACTAAAAATTTAATACTATAAAGCTAGTGCAATTGGAACATAGTTTTGAGACCAGAAACCTTAGTTTCTATCTCCCTATCAGTCTGTCTGAGAGCCTGATCTTACTTGGCATGCAGTGCCACTACTTTTGTCCTCCTTTCAAACAACTTCCTTTCATTCAATAAACACAATTCTTTCACTCTGCTTTTTTGTAGATTGAAGCCTAAGTTGGTATACGTTCAGACTTTTATCAATTCACCCATTACTTGTTTAATGGACTTAGTTCAAGTTTTATTTTCTCATTTTCTGCTCTGGGGGCTGAAAATTCTCTCTTCTCCAAAATAAGCATATCCTTTTTCACATTAGCAATTGGAGACAGTATTTGCTGAAGAGTGATCTCCTGCTGCATCTTGATAACCATATTATTTTTATTTTTGCTTGTTGAATACTAAACCCATTTTCTTTAAGTGAACACTGATATGCACACAGGTATTTACACATACACACACATTATATAACATACAATATATAGCATCAATTTGTCTTTTCACTTAACAATGTCCTGACATCTTTTCGTGTCTAGGCATGTGAATCTATACCATTCTAATGTATAGATGTATCATAGTTTTTAAATCATTCTTCAATTGTTTTGTGATATCAAGTGAAAAGCCTATAAGCATCAGTTTGCACACATGTATGAACACTTCCATATGATAAATTGATTCTTAAGAGTCAAATTTCTGGCAAGATATTATATTTAAAATTTTTAAATGACAAATTGGACTCTACCAATACTGAGTATTACCAAACTTTTTTAAATTTTTTACCAATCCTCAGGGTGAAGAGAGGTATTCCCTATCGATTTTAATATTCTTAATGACTTCTGAATTTAAACATCTGCCATATGTTTATTGGTCACTTGAATTATTTTTATTAATTGTGCTTGCACATTACCTGCCTATACTTATATAGAGTTTGTCTTGTTCCTGTCGATTTGTAAGAAATCTTTATATACTAACCCAGAATCTAAAACATATGTTATAAATATATGTTATATATTGGTCTGCAACATATAAAATCTGTAATCTTTCCCTTTATGCCTTCTGAAGTATATACTGTGATGGTAGGAATTTTTTAAAAAAACATTACAGATGAGCACACACAGAGACTCAGAGGAGTTAAAGGAATTGTCCATTGTCACATAGCTAATAGGTGTTAACTGGTAAGTAAGAGGGGCTGACTTTAGTTGGCTGAAGTTTCTCTGGCTAGAGCTCAAACAAACTGCAATAACAAAAAAGCTGTAACATATTTTTGGCAGGTCTTATTTTAGTGTTCTTGAATATATTACATATACATAAACTCACATGCATACCATACACACACACACACACACACATACACATAAACTCTTTTAAAATTCTCCTTTAACTCTCATACATAAAAGACTACTTTCCACAGACCATTTTAACTTCAAATGAAGTGAAATTGAGCCTAAAATCAACTTTAATTAAAATCAGCTTAGAAAACCTGATACTGGATTGCCAGTGCTATGAAGAGATTTACAGCATTTTAACTAGTATATAAAATCTCCAGTCCCGTTGGAAAAGAGCCTTAGTAAATTCCTCTTTCTTCACATTAGCCTCATCCTAAAGAGAATCATTAGTTAATAATATGTATGTCAGTGGTATTAGTATAATTTAATTTATTTGCCATTGAATGATATATAACAGGGCTCAAATTTCTGGACCAGCAATCCCATTATTTCTATCACATCAAATCTTTTCCTTCCTTCAAAAGGTAAACAGGGCTAATCCCCATGGACTTTTCATTATCTGCTACTCCTAATATATGGATGATTTAACTATAAGTTGTCTATTAAAATGAAGCCTCATTTAACAAATGCAAAATTTTTTAGAAGAGTTTCCTATTTACAAATTACAACCATTCTTAGCAGATGAAAAAGGGTTTTACACCCTTTACTTTGCAAAGAAGTTACATGAAATGTGCACTGTACATGTGAAGCATCAAACAGTACCTCACGGCAATTCCACTACTTAAAATCATTAACATAGATAGGAATTCTTAAATATCTGCCAATCTTGAAATTAGTATGAAAACAAAACAACTACATATAGGCTTTTAACTGAAAAATGAATGCAATCTTTTCCCATCTAACTTACCATTACTCACAAAAGTTCTTAATAGGATTACGCGAACTTTCAAAAACTGCAAACTTTTTTCCACTGAGATTATTGTCTAAACTTTTCAGATGGAGACCACAAAGAATATTCATTTATTTGGAGTAGAAATCACCTCAAAAGTATCATTTCAATCAACTTTTTATAGAACAACACATTGAGGAATTTAGCAGTGAAAGATTTTATAAAACTTAATATTTCTCATATATCACACATCAGTATATTCAAAGAAAATAATCAGGAGTCATCAATATAAGTATTGCACATCTTTTATTTGACTCTAGACACGTAATCAAAGACACTGATCCTCCTACTGTAGTATATCACTAAGTATATCACTAGTATAGTATATCACTAAGTAGTAGTGATATCACTAAGTAGTATATCACTAAGCGCAGCATCCTTCCTTCCAGAAATTTCCAAACCACAGTCCCTAACTCCATGAAGTTTATGTTCTACAAACAAACAAATACACACCTTGCTGAATGGTGATGAGTTCAATGGACAAAAGGGGCAAGAGAGTGGTGTGGGAGGAGGCTGGTCTGCAAAGGCCTCTCTGAGAAGGGGACAATTGAGCAGAGGCCTGAAGAGGTGAGGCTGAGTGTCAGGAAGATATCTAGGAAATAAACTTTCAAGGCAGAAGCAGGAAGTACCGAGACACTAAAAAGGGAGTGTGCTTGGCATAACAGCCATAGACCAAGGAGGTCCGTGTGGTAGGAAACAGAGGCGGGAGTTGAACCGGGGTGGGAGAGGAACAGATTTGGGTAGGGTGTTGTAGGTTCTGAAGAGCATTTTTGCTTTTACTCTGAGGGAGAGAAGCTACTGGAGGGATCTGAGCAAAGAAGAGACATGATGTGACTCCTAAAAGCTCAACTGGGCTGCTTGATGTAAAATAAACTGTGGTGCCTTAGTTACAACTGATGAAATAATCTTATCTTAATTGTACTATTAGCTATATTCCATGGGGAGTGGAGGTGTATATGGAACTCTATGTTCTGCATGACTTTTCTGTAAACCTACAACTTCTCTAATAAAATATATAAATAAACAAATTGTGGCGGTGTCTGGGGGAGGGTGGAGTTTCAGGCAGAGCAGAGATTAGTTAGGTGGCTAGTGCAGTCATCTGAGAGTGATGGTAGAAGCCAGGACCTGCAGGACTGCAGTTGAGGTGGAGCTGATAGGATTTGATGATAGATTGGGCATGGAATGGAAAAGGAAAGAAGAGGCAAGGGAGGCCACCTAAGTTAAGACAGATATATGGAAGTGAAATTCTTAAAAATAAATAAGTAAATTAATAAGAAATTACTTACATAAATATAAAAAGCAAGAAGACTGGACTCAGAATAAATGTTACTCCTGTTAATGACCCAATATTTGCTGGCACTTGGGAGTGGGTGGCTAGGCAAGGGGCTCCATACAAAAGATGAGTCTTTAGGCTTGAACTAGCACCTCTGTTTCTTTAAGGGCTTAACATACCATAATAAGGAATTTAGGAATAGAGAAAACAGAGCCTTCAATTTGAAATAATCAGTCAGTTATTACAGGCAAAGCATATTAGGATGTTGCTATGCCTGCAACAATTGGTTGTTACTTTCCAGCCGGTTAATACCAGCCAGGCAATGAAGGTAATTGTACTAAGGATCAAAGAGTTGAGCTCCTACAGAGAAGCAAGTGCATTCGTTGCCAATATTTCATCATTCAGAGCTATTTTCCTTCTTTCCCTAATATGAAAGCTATAAAAGAAAAAAAATGCCCCTGAAAGTGCTATTGTTAAGACCAAAAACTAATTAGTCATTGCTTCCAAAAGTGTTATGTGAAAAGTCTCCAGAAATAATGGTCTGCTTTCTCAGATTTTATAGGTTTGCTGAGTCTAGTGTTCTCTGGAATTTCCTGTTTCCCTTGCTAGGGAAGATTGAGTAAACTTTACAAGTCATCTTGAATAACACAAACCTTTCAATAAAGGCAATCTTTTGTGGATTCATAAAGTATACAACTAGACTTGAAGTAAGGATGAGGGTGGTAAATAAAAGCAACACCATGATTATGTATATGTTTGTGACTAAACCTTTTGGTTATTATACGCCTGAGGTAGTCATTTTTTACTCTTTGAAGATGCTGACCAAAAATTTCACATTTCTTTTCAGTGTGCTCACATGTCAGATAAATTTTAATTTAAATATGGCAACCAAATATACTTAATGTTTGTAAATAATTTGTGCCAATTCAATTTTAAGTTATACAGCTGTCCCTCAGTAAATGTTGCTGTATAATATTAAGCACCACTGTTGTACATTAGTAAAATATTCAGATTCTATGCTTCTCACTGAGTTTAAAACAGTGTATCAACATTTGTGTAAATGTCATCACTGGTATGGAAACTCCCTTGGCAAATTTGGCACATAAGGAGAAAGAAAGACAAATAACTTTTACACAGCAGCTGCCTTCAGAGGTTTTCATGAACAAAAGATAATAAATATAAACCACTGACATTTCTCTTCTAAAATTCTTGATGTATGCCAATCAGTTCCCTGGAATTAATTACTCTATCTGCTTTAGTCACATGGAGTTAATAATTACGCCCAATTTATTCAGAACAAACGTTATACATGTGTTAGGACCAAAATTCAAATGCAAATGTGTCTGCATTTCTGCAATTGTGTATCCACATTTCAATGTGCTAATAATATATGGGGTCTATTCCTCACTGAGAGTCAGAAAACTGTTCAGTAATGTCCAAAGTGAAAATCTCTCTTCTGTTGTTTTATCCTTACATTGAAAAATATATCCTGGCTTGTAGAATGCAGGTTGGAATTTAATTCATTACAAGGGGACAATGAAGTACAAAATGGACTCATTATAACAGACTTATGATGAGCTCACCTGTATGCATAAAATCCCAAGGATGATTTAAAAGGACTTGCAGTTTATTCTAGAAAGTACTTCTTGGATGGAGCTTGCCAAGGAGAAATGTCCTCTCAATATTTTCACAACCGTAATGCACAATAAGTATTTAAATCCTAACTCTCCAGAATCACAACCTACTTGGCAATTCCTACTTCCTGATAAACTACTGCCAATTTAGTATTAACTGTAAAAGGAAGATCCTCCTGTGAAGCTATGAGCAAAATTTATTTAAATGTTAACATTTGCCAGAGTTCATCCACTCTGATATTTTGAAAAGCCAAAATTCAATTTAGTTGACAAGTTTCATTAGAGGGAAATAGGAAAGCGGCTCTCACTCTAATGTGTGTCACCTGCCCACTCAGCTGTGAATGGGAAAATGTGCACACCACTTTCAGCTCTGCATTTTCTCTTTGATGGAGAAGTGAGCACTTGCTGAATAATCTAAGCTCTTATCCAACTTCAAAATAGAGTCACTGTGATACATCTCAGCTACAAACTGTCACTTTATGACCACTTCTGTATTTACTTGAACAAAATTTTCTGCAATATGCTAATAATAATTTTGCATTTTCCAAAATATTTAATCTACTTGGACACAATCCTGCTAGTTGTCTACAAATTCTTGTCCAATTGATTCCAGTAAAAGCCAAGGTTCAACTTTCTGAAGGCTATTTTATGACAAGCAAAGAATGCATCAACTACACCTAGAGATCAAAATTTATAATAAAATTATTTTCATATATATTTCCTAGGTAACCTACAAATATCTTTGCCACATAATACATGAGTACAATGTGATTTGAATATATAATAATAAAACACTCTAAATTAGGGAACCAAGAAATATATTATCATTTCTATTATTTCATTTAACTATTAAAGGGCAATGGGGAGGAAAAAATCTCAATAGGTTTTTTCGATGACCTTGTTGTAAAAGTAGTATCACTTAATAACTATAAAGATAAAATAGAAATATACTATAAGCCTTCTACTTCCAAGAAATGTTGTATAAAGAAATAAGAAAAAGAATTCTGCAAAATAAAACATCATGTATCTGTACTCATATAAAACCAAAATCTCTAGAATTTATATCAAACATATTTTTCTACTTATCCTCCAAATATTTAGGTAAGGAAAGAATATTACTATTACTCTTGCATAAGATGTGACTACAATAATCAAATTCAAACCTGAGGAAGACTGCAGCTTCTCCATAAATCAAAAACAATTTTTATATAGTAAATTTAATTACAACATTGAAGGGAAGTAGGATACGGGAAAACACACTATGTCCCAGTATAGTATCAAGGTGACTATTACGTGATTTATACAATTTATTTTTATTTAATCTGCATACCAATCTGATGAAGTAGATGCAGTTATTTACATTAGACAAATGAGGAAAATGAGGTCCAAAAACGTTCAATAACTTGCCCAAATTTACATAGTTAATAAGAGGTAGGATTGGTATTTGAACCCAGATCCATCTGCCTCCAGATTCTTTTCACTAAACCATGCTGAAAGGGATGTTTTAAAAAATAACTCAGGTATTCACCAAGTGGTTAACAACAATTAGGAAACTTTCCAACTTGCATGAGAAGTACAGCTCTTTATTGTTAGATTAAAGATCAATAATCTGGAATGTCAGCACCACATCAAGAAAACACAAGCTCATATTGCAAGAGTAAGAGTACACATAAAATTACGGCATGATATTTATAAGTATCAAAAGGACCTGCTGTAATTAGGATAAGGAGTTTTCTTATAATAGTCAAGGATGTATTTCTATAATGTTTGGGGTAGACAGTCTCCAAATATGGAGGCCAACAATCCCCTTCCTCCTTCTATGTGCATCAATCTTCCCCTTGAAATTGGTGACCTTGTAACCTCACTTTAACCCATGTAATGCCATAGAAGTGACTCTGCATCGGTTGGACCTAGCCTTTAAACAGGCCAGGCTTTAAGAGACCTTCTGCCTTCTGCTTTCACTCTCTTGGGACTACGAAGGTGGGAGGCTATGTGGAGAAAGGCCCTGAGAAGGAGAGTCTGTCTTGGACTTTGCAGCTCCATCTGGGTTTCTGCCAGAAAGCCACAAGAACAGGGACAAGCCATCCCTGCCAAGTACTGTCTAAATTTCAGAATAGTGGGCAAAGAAGTGGCCATGTTTTATGTCACTATCTTTTGGGAAGATTTGTTACACAGCAATAGAGGATGAAAATAATGGCTAATTAAATCTATTCTTTTAAGCCACTACTCTCAGCACTTTATAATATTTTATGAATAATTAAATCTATTCTTCTTCTGATTTGACATTTAGTACCTAGAAACTAAACACTCTCAATATTATCACACAAATAAATTAGGATTATTGATTTTCTGAAAGCCTTAAACAATACATAGGTAAGTAAGTAGGCAGCAACACAGACAGATAGAGTTAATCAGACCAAGCAAAAAATTTCTAAGGTACAAATGAAGCAAAAAACATACCCAAAATGGAGAAAAATCAACAGTTATTGAAATTTTCACTCTTCCAAAGCATATAAAGCTGTTAAGTTTTAAACATTTATAAAAACAATCAATGTAGTTTTTGAAATAAAAACAAAAGATACCTGTTATGGATATACTGTAATTTTCTAGGTAATTGTAGTTTACAAACAAAACAAAAGCAAGTATTAATAAAATCTGCTAGTTTAAAAAACTGCTATAATTTTAGTAAAGTGAATCTCAGTTACCCAATAGCAGTCTGCTACAAAGTAAGTTTTGATAGAAAACTGATATATTTGTAGCTATTAACTCAACAGAAAGTTTTTCACATTATACTTTTGGGGCATATCCAGGACTATTAGATTGAAAGTTTTAAGACCTAACCACCCACCCCCAAATTCAGGACTGTGGTGAAGCAGTGAAATTATTAATGTGAACTTAATAAAGGAAATGAGTCAAGAAAGGGGGAAAAAAATAACTTTCAACCAAATCCATTCTGAGGTTGGTGGCAATTGCTTTTTATTTTTTTCTTTTAAGCTAATGACAGGTTGGGCTGTGGCCTGCTGTTACTTCTTTCTCTCTCCAAGTCCAAACCCCACAGTGATTCCTTCCTTTCCCATGACCTATTGCCAGACTTCTGCTTTCTTTCCCCACAGGCCTGGATCCCCTCTCCTTTGAAGATTCTGTTTTATAAAATCAATGCTTCATTCTTGCCTATTAGTGTTCTTTGGAGACCACAATTAGTAGTAAATTGATGGAATCTAGGTAGAGAGGACTCTATTGAAATTTTCCTCATGTTTTGTAGAAGTATTTGTTTATAATATATTTATAATTTGCATATTCATTCTCCAACCAGGCCATCTTCCTGTTAACATTAAATCTCTTGTCGTTATCACTTGGCTGACTGTTAGTTACCAAAGCCTTCTCCTTTCTTGTCCTTTCTCCCCAAATATCACTGTCCCATAGCATAGGATTGGAAAACAATAAACAAACAAACAAAAAAAAACTATAAGATTGGGAAAAATTGAGGTTAGAATGGGAATAGTTAAGAGACTCTTTTCTCACCATTTTATCATCCCCTAGAAGACCAACACTAGGAAAAGAAAAAATCTTTAGTGTACTTGGAGGGGGAATAAACTAGGATTAAAGCATGCATTTCCAGATGTGTGAATGCGTCCTCTTTCTATCTGGGAAAGTAAGTGGAGTAAAAGTAAAATAATAAGATCTACATTTAGAATCCGTGAGAAAATACAAGCATACGCAGTGGCTCCTAAAAACAGATTCCAACAGAGAATGACATATCACAATGAAACAGGGTCAAGGCATTAGAGATAGACCCAGGCCAGGAGCCACAGCTACCATGATCCCTTCAGGGGTTGGTTCTGGGCTCAGTCTCTGCAAACAATAACAACCAGGCTTTCAAGATTTAGTGCCGTTCTTACAAGAGACTGTTTTCACTCAGGGCGCTCATTAATCTTACGCATTCACCCTGAGTCTAATCACTTGGCAAGCTAAGGTTAAGAGTCTGTTCTTGTAGAGCTAAATTCTTACTTGTGAGGTAAACTCACTCATCCATGACACTAGGCTACCAAGAGGGCAGTGAAAGAAATAACTTAGGAAATTATACTCTAGAAGTTCAGTTTATGAACGTGTGAATCTGTCTCCCAGTTCAAAGTTACCTTATTTGGGGAAAAATTTCCTTTATCTTTCCAGACATAAAAAGAGTTGAGTGAATTTTTTTCTCTCTCTGTTTTTAAGAAATATTATATTTGCTCATTTTAATTCAAATTTTGAAGTAAAAACTTTGGGGGAGTTGTATTGAAATTCACCTGTTTATGTAAACACTTTTAGTTTTAAAAATTAGGTGAAATGTGAAAAAATTTCATGAAAATACTACTGAATCAATTAGTTCAAAAAACAGTATTTCTATAATCCCCGAACAATCTAGTTTCCATTTAGAATAAATAAATTTGAAAGGTGAAGTGAGATGGGGGGAGTGCATCAGAACTGAGTGGTAAATGTGAAAGCAAACAGGGTAACAAGTCAAGATGATATGATGACATGTGTCTAGACATGTCCCGCCTATAGCTGTTTCTTTGCATTGCTGTTACCTGTCTAGAATGCTCCTCCATCAGATATCTGCACAGCAGCCTCTTGCTCGTTTTAGGTATCAGCTTAAATATCACCTCCTCAGAGGGGCCTTCCTTGACCACCCAGTCTAATGCAGGCCTCTAGGCACACTTGATCCCTCCACCTTGTTCTGTTTTTTCTTAGTAATATCATTACCTCGTATTTCCTTTTCTTATTTACTACCATCTATCCCAACTAATACATGAGCTCTATAAAAGCAGGGATCTTATTTCTCTTGTTCACCACTGTGTCCCCAAGAATGTCTGGTAGAGATTCAATATTTAATAAAAATTGTTGCCTCAATAACCAAACAAATGAATAAATGAAAGACTACTTTCAGAAGAGTTTATTTACTCTGCAACATGGATTTTTTAAGTTATTAATATGAAAAGTATATCAAGATGAAAAAGAAGTATCACAAATACAAGATTGTAGCTAAACCCTAAAAAGAGCAAGGACTTTGTCTTATTGTTGGATTCAGATTTGGAGACCTGTATTTCCAAACCCAGAGTGATTTACTAAGATTTTACTACTACAGATGAGGTGAGTGCACTAAAGTCTGATATTGTTAGCTCCAGCAATCACAAAAAGTAACAAGAGAAGTTAGTGATTTCTGCAAACAAAATAACTGCAGGGAAGTACACCTATTCCTGGGCCTGAAATTCAGACTTCATGTCAACAATCTGGAAAGATAAATAAATCATCTTGGGTAATCAGATAGTGTGCTTGTCCCAAGTGCAGGAAAACTACATTTAAAAAGAGAATGTTTGTTCCTGCCTGGCCTTCCAAATAAGTCTAGCAATTTATCTAATCTCAGTGGTTTATAGCTTTTGTTTATCTCAATGAGGTCCGCTTCTCTGTCCCAAACATTTTTGTAGAACAGCAGAGCTTTTCATTTTTACAAAATGGGAGCTGTTCTCATGGTGCCTGTGCCTGAGGCTGGAATCCGCAGGTGCAGGCCTCCAAGATCCATGGGAAGCCATCCCTGGAAAGCTGCAACCTTCCCCAAGTGCAGGAAACAGGCTGCAGGAAATTTTCACAGTAATGGTGAACGCTTGTAATTTTTAATGAACCTACCCAATGACATATCCTTGCAGCTATTTTCACAAAGAAACCAGAACACTTTTATAAAAATGGAAATATTTTTTAGGAGATCTTAGCAAAAGAAAAGATTTATAAAAGAAACAGGTCATGCTTCTCTTGGAATATCTGTTTTCTTTGGTTTCCAATCCTCTTCTAAGGGCTAAAAGGCATATTTCAACAACAGAGTAATTTATCATTAGCAACACTTTACTCTTTAAATAAAAAACACTGTATAATAGCAGAAGCAATAAATAGTACATAGAATAGAGTCATTTACTCCTCTGTGGACCTACTGAACAGTGTCCAGAAAGGCACACCGCCACTATTTGGAACACACTAAAATGCTGCTTCTCATTAGGAGGTACTGGAGCACAGTGTTTGCTCAACACAGACTTGAGGTCAATTCTATAGCTTTACCTTAGCTGTAACAACTTGAGTAGGTACTTGACTTCTTTAAGATACAGTTTCTTCATTTATAAAATGAGGAAATGAAGCCCCCCCCCCATAAAGTTGTTGTAAGTTTTGAATTACATAATGTATCTGTTAGTACATCAATAACCAACACATTTATTTTCATCATTATTAATATCATTACTGAAAAGGAATTTTTCTCACTGACCATGGGCTTATGGAAAAGAAGGCAAAGGCAAAGGCAATTCCTGTTTTCTTGTCATACAATATACAGAAAAAAATATTAGGAAACAATCAAAATCAACCATGGGTCCTGAAATACTAATTTTAGGTATTGTGAAATGAATTGGGTTGCACTGACTACTATGGAGAAAAGAAAGGGAGGAAATATAAAGATGACACAAGTTGACCATTCATTAATGTCCCAATGTTCATAAGAGTCCATGAGTTGTACAGAGCAAAACACTATCTCCAAAATGAGGATGCTTTAGAAGAAAAACATGACTTGCTTTCCTGAATAAAGTCTGTGGTAACCAATCTTTGTATATAAGTGGGTAGAACCAAAACAGTGCATAGGCAAGCAGTTATTCACAGATTCTGGAATGAGACAGAAGTCACCACAAAATTTTATGCAAAATCAACATAGGATGGACCATTTATACTTCTGTCAGGTAAGGACTTAAACAACAACAAATTTAGCATCCATTTGCTATCATAGTAAATTCAACAAAGCAGGGCTTTTATCACTAAAAAAGACATTTTTTAAATGAATTTACTTTTATGAAAAACTCCCTACATTCTTCTTATTCCTCTGTGGTCTGGTGACAAAACATTGTTAAAGATAAGTATGCATCCATGAACATGGTTTTGAGAACTACCTGCATAATCTATTAGATTACCCACAGTCATTCCATTTCATTAATTTGTTGAAGAAATCTTTAAATGTTTGTATGGCTGTAGTTGTCTTTTTTAATGTTTTCTCCACTTTTTAAAATTTTCTTCACTGATTTTTTTATAAAAATTATAAAGAGTTACCCAATAGCCAAAAATACTAGGATTTATTCTTCTGAGCTTTACACTCTGAAGATGAAAACTTCAGTAACCAGGCTTGAAGTCTTCCCACTTCAGCACTGGACTCAGTGTTAAGGAATCTGTGTTTTCAACCAGATGGAGTAATAAGAACAGAATTTACCTGACCTCCAGGAACAAATAAACCACTGAATCAAAAATAGAAATCCAAATAATGAAATTACAGTTTTCAAGATCCAGAACTTGAGGCAATAAATGATAGTGATTCCTGAAAAATGGAAAACAAATTGTCCAATACTGTCCTACAATTGTCTAAGGTTGCTGCCTTGAGAGAGTTTCTAGGCAATAGTACAGTGAAGAGAACTCAGAAGCCTGGTGAACTCCCAGATTTGAGGAGATGGAGCTGTGAGTCCAGGAAGAAGATAAAACATAGAGTTTTTAGGGCAGAGTACCAGCAGGAGGAGGGCTACACAGAGAGAGCTGCCATCAAGTATTCAGCAGAGTACCAATCAGGGCACACAAGTTAGGAAACTGCCTGAGGCCTGGGAAAATACCTTCTGAAAGACTAAGGTAACAGTGACTAGCACTCACACAAAGTAGACCAGAAAACTTTATAATACAAAGAGCATTGGGTAGAGTACCCAGAAGGGCAATTAGCAGACAAGTACAATAAGACCATGATTAAAACTTTAGTCTATATGTTAAAAAGTTAAGCAGAAATATGGAAGATATGAAAAAGACAGGATTTGAACTTACAGAGATGAACACTACAGTGTATGAGATGAAAAATATGATTGATAGAATAAATGACAAATTAGATAACAAAGAAAATATTAGTAAAATTGAAGACACTGAAATAGAAATTATCCAAAAGGAAACAAAGGGAGAGAAAAAAAATAAAATAAAATTAATAAAAACCATCAGTGAGATATGGGATAACATTAAGCAGTTTAATATATGCGTAATTGTAAAGGACAATATTTGAAGAAAATTATCCAGATTTGTTGAGGTCTGAAACCCATAAATCAAAACTCAGTGAGTCCCAAGCACTATAATCATGAAGAAAAGCAACATCAAGATATACCATAATCAATTAGCTCTAAACCAATGATAAAGAGAAAATATTCTCCAAATCCAGAGTAAAAAGGAGCAATGTACAAGGAACAAAAAGAATAACAGCAACATCTCATTATAAGCGAGAAACAATATGAGCAAGAAGATAGTGCAGCAACATGTTTAAAGTGCCGAGAAAAAAGAAAAAAAAGGTCAATCTAAGAGTTTTACCTCCAGCAAAAATATCTATCAAAAATAAAGGCAAAATAAAGACATTTTTCAGACATACAAAACCCAAAACAATTCATCAGCAGCAGTTACAATCTACAATAAACGTTAAAGGAAGTCCATCAAACAGAAGGTAAATGATACAGAGGAAAAATGGATCTACACAAAAGAATGAAAAGCACCAGAAAGAGCAACTGCATAGAAAAATATATAAGTATTTTTCTTATTGTTAAAATTTCTTAAAAGATAATTGTTTAAATAAAAGTAAAATCACATAGTATGGGGTTTAGAATATATGAAAAAGTAAAATACATGAAAACAAAAGGTTGGGTGGGGAGAAATAGAAGTGTAATATTGTAAGGTCTGTAAGGTCTGTATAGTATATATTAGGTAGCATAATATAACTCGAACATAGACTGTGAAAACTTATAAATGTATAATATGCCCTGAAGTAACCTCTAAAATAAAAAGCAAACAGTTATAGATAATAAGCCAACAAAGGAAATAAAATAGGGTCACAAAACTATCGAGTTAATCCTAAAGAAAGCAGGAAATGAGGGAAAAAGTAAAAATGATAGCCTTAAATGTAATCCCATCAATAGTCACATTAATTATAATGGTCTAAACTGCAACCAAAAATTAAAGATATCAGAATGAATAAAAAATAAAAACTTAACTACAGGCTTCCTCCAAAAAACACTCTTTAAATGTAAAGACACAAGTAGGTTAAAAAGTAAAGGATGGAAAAAGACTCACGCTAACACAAGTCAGAACAAAGCTGGAGCGGCACTGCTGGGGACTGAAACATGTTTAAGTCCCACCCCCGGGTCAATCAGTGTACTTCCTCATATTAACAAACTAAAAATATTAAAGCAATAACATATTAAAGATGTACCAATAGTATTTTCATACTGGAAATCCTCAAAAAAATATATAGATACTCTGAATTACTTCAGAATCAAAACTTTTAAATGATCTCTGAAAGGAACATTTGCAAAACCGTAAGCGGACATAGCTGCTAGAAAAATCCAATATTACAAAATAAGTCCTTGAATACTGTTTTTAGACATTTGTCACCCACAACAAAAAATGAAATCAAAACAAGCAAAACCTGGAAGCAACATTCTTTTAGGAGACTAAATGTTTCCTCTCACCATTATCTGGCAACGAAGCAAAACAAAAAGATAAATAAGATGAATATTTAATGCAATATTTTTAGTCAGAGTATGTTATCAAGATTATGTGATTTTTTAAGTTTAATTGTTATGTTAGCATATTAAATTACTGAAAGGATGTTACAAAATATGTTTCTAATAATTCAATAATGAATATATTTTTATTACCTATTGTTAAAAAAAAAAAACAGCAACAAAATTGATGTGCCCAATTGACCATTTTGCCCAAGCTTCGGCAGCTAAATGATTCACTTTGATTACTCCTGGGCCAACATGTGAGGGCAGTGCAGACTAGTAAGTGGTTCCTGAGGAATGTTTTAGCAGAAGGATGCACAATTGGGAGGCTCCCAGCAGTGGCTATGTGTGGGCCATTGTGGATATATTTCAATGTTTTAACAACTGGCAGTGTTAGTAAAACAGCCAGGCAGAAGTGGCTGAATATCAGCCCCCTGGACATTCTAGTTTAGACAGTAAAACACATATACATTGAGCAACTGAGAACTACATCACACTCCCTCAGCATCATCTTCTGATCTTAGAAATAACTTCATTAGAAATTCAGGCAGAGAGTGTGCCAGGAACAGGAGATCAGAGTTCTTGCCTCAGCTTTGACCAACTAGTAGCTTGTATAAACTCTGAAAAGCCATTTAATGGCACTGAGCTTCAGTTTTCTCATCTGTAAAATTAGGAGAAAGAGGTAGGAACACAAAGAGAGGAAGGATGGGAAACTAGCAAAATAAGGAGAAAAAGAAAGAGGTAAAAGATCACAGAATAAAGAGGCAAGGTAGAAAGGGATGGGAAACATGGAATTAAGACTAAATATGAAGGATCTAAAATAAGATTGTACTCTAGAATGTGGATGGGGAGAGAGATGAAGAGAGAACTTCTATGTTATATATTTTTTTAATTTTTTCTAAGAAATGTTTTTGTCCACCATAACAATGTTGTTCTGCATGTAAGAGTAAATGCTGATATTCTTAATATTCTGCCCACATAAAGTTGTTTATTCACTAAAGAACACACAATATAACTTAGAAAGATCAAGATGCAAAACTTTGTGATATCACAGGAGTCAGTTCCAAATAACACATTTCTCATAAACATCTAAAAGGTGTTTTAGGTATAGTTTAAAAAATTAAATATTTATATTACTGAAGAATTTAAAATAAAAAAAAAATACATAGTGAAAGATATGCTTACGTTGGCAGTAGGACTGAGATAAGTTATTTACCATAGCTGAACTCTAAATTCTACTGTAAGTATTTTATTGGCCAAGGCAAAAAATGGGGACGGAAGGGAGACATGTCTCCCATTATTTGATAAAAAGTAGCATATAAGTTGCTGTTTTTTATTCTTGTTTCTTGTTTGTTTGCTTTTCCTTTAATGAACATTTCCCCCAATAATAAACTTAAGAATTTAACCTGTGGTTCTTACATAATGGCAAAGGGATATCATGTAATATAATGGCCAATATTTTTGCTACATCTTTAGAGAAGTACAGTGAAAATAAAATGTTTTCTTTAACAAAAGGAAATATATCTGAAGCTTGGCTCAAATATTTATAAACTTTCACTTAAATACATTTAAAAAATAAATGTCAAATAACCGTGTTTTAAAAATGCTTAAGTATGTTATTATTTTAGAAGCCGCATCCCAGTTGTGATGCCTTATTTTAAAACTTCACTCATTTACTTGTTAGTTCTTCCCCCTGACTTTCTAATTTCCTTTTTGAGCTGAAATTTCTCATGTTTGGTCTTAGTCTGAAGTGAGTTTATTAGCACATTCGGTTAAATCTCTTACATACTACTGGCTTATACAGTATTCAAGGAAAGTACAGAATATTAAAGTATGCTTAACTTGACACTAATACAAGTCAATCGAGTCAATCATTTTTAACTAACCCAAATGCTAAATGTCCTAGTTTCATGCAGCGTAAATGTAAATTTCAGCCTCATTTCCACATAATATATGAGTAATTTATGTGTTTTACAGGTCTAAGTATTCAAAACAGTAATTCCCCAGCTTTTTTTTAATCATTTATTATTATCTATTACTCTAAGTATCCATTTATTTCAAAGACTTTGCCAACCAAGTAAATTTTTTAAGTAAGAATTAATTTGGTTTCTTAAGAATTATTAACAAAGACACTTGCAACAGCCAGTTGGAGCTTGGCAATATATATGTGGGAGGCAGGGTTTATCAGACCCTGTTAATGCAGCAAATAAATGAAAAAGCTCAGCATTTAAAGTCTTGTGTAGCCCTAACATAAGGTATTCACATAATGGATTTTTAAATATCAACAAGCACTCAAATTATTAACTTGGTGGATCCTTAGGGAAACAGAGAGGGAGCCTGGGTAGGAACCATTAGTTCCAATAATTCTGCTTTTTTTCCTTACATCTTTTAAATTGAACTTAGAGAACCAGTAGTATATTGTAGCTATTAAAGACTTTTACCTCAGATTAAGTTTGCTGTTTCCCCAACTCCTCCCCCTCCCCTTCCTTTTGTGATATCACTAAATCAAACAACTTACAATTTTTTATAAAATATAAATATTTATAGGCAATTATATACTGTTATTTTGCATGTCCTTCCAAATTATGATATTATCTTCTCTATTTAGTTGGTAATTAAAACTAAAAAAAAATGCTTTTAAACAGAACTTCAGTAGATCTACATTACCCACTGATAATTTTCATAATTTGCTTCTTAAACTGTCATATTTTAATTAGTTAATCTGAAGATGGACCTATTTTTAAACCTTGACGTGACATTTTTTATTGATGTGGTTTTAACTGTTTTATTTTATATTAGTTTCTAAAGTTTTTCAAACTCTTTTAAAAACGGATGAAGAAAATTAAATTACGTTTCATTAGAGTATTGTTTCAGCTCTTTTTCAAGTTTTCTTTAGCTTAAGAGACTTCATTTGTTAGACTTTCATTTCTTCTGATTTGTATATAATTTCTTTCTCACAACTGAATTGTTACAACATAGAGATAGTGTCCCTATTGCATAAGGCATATACTTTTTTGTTCTAAATAACATTTGCTTTGTTTTCTGCCATGCAGTAAAGAGCTCAAGCTTTGGAGCATGTCAGACGTGGAAGTGAGTCTCTTAGTGATGCAATGTCCAGCAAGTTTCTCTCTCCTCTGATTTCAGGGTCCCCAGCTAACAGGAGGACAATCCTGTCTCCATTGTAGCATTCCTCTAAGACTAAATGATGGAAATAAACGATCATACAACACAATGCACAGAGCCTACCACAGAGTAATTTCTCTTAACTGGAAGCAATCACTACCACTAACTATTACAGGATTGGGAAGCCTCTGTTTACTGAAACCCATACCTCTACCTGCTCCTCTGACTGATATATTCAACCTGTATTTCAGACTCTTATATTTATTAGAGTTTTCATGGTGAGCTGAATTTTTTGTTTGTTTTTCCAGCTAGTAAATAAGGTAACACATATCCCTGTTATCTATTTTTACATAAACTTTCTTTCCTTCATACAGGCATCTAGTGAAAGACCTATATAAAGAGTATATCCCCAATAAATCTTGTGGACTGACTTGCATCTTTCCCAAAGGTGGGTATCAAACAGCAGTCCAATGGATACACCAAAAACCCAGGAGCTGGAACTCTTGGCTTATTAGCTTATTAGCACCTCCCAGTCCATTGACAGGCAAGCCTAATCCACAAATGGCTTCTTGCTGAGCAGCTTAGCACCTTTTCACTTGAGAAGAGATGGATTTCCAAACCTGGGCTTTGATTCCCAAATACTTCCTTGACTGGATTTTAATTTTCTAAAGCTGTCCTTATTTTTTTTTATTTTTATATCTTTCCTACAAAACAGAGTTTGCTTTCCACAGCCCCACCAAAACAGCAAAATATTTGTAAAACTTATATTTATCCCATTTTTCTAAAACTATTTGTTTGATAAACATATCATTTGGGATAGTTTTTCAAACTTTTAAAAGAATTTTAGGCAGAAGCTTTAATTATTACCTCTATCCCCACCCTCCTGCATTTCATCAGGTCAAAAGAACCTATAATTCTTTTCATCCAAAGCAAAATACTCTTAAAGAAGAAAAAGTAAGGAGAACAAATAGTTAAAAGGAAGATATTCCTATCAAGTTTATTTCTGCTCTACTCTCATAAATTAAACAAAATAAGTTTTTAAAAAATGAATTAATTTAAAGAAAGCCATATACTTGATTATTGAGTCCTAATAAAACAAAGGATTTTAATAGCAAATATATAAATCTGTATAGGTAGGCATGCTCAGACAGCATTCTAAAATATATTATAGGTTCTTGGCATGCTGAGTTTTGGAGACAATGTTCTCATGACTGATGTCAGAACGAAAGGCCTCAACAGGATTGCCCAACCAGCACAAACTTCCCTTCTTCAATGCCAGCATTGACCACAGCACTCCTGTGGTGCTAGTTCTCAGCCGTCTGTATCATGCTCACCTTGTTCTCCAATATCTCCATTCCCCCACCCAATCCCACCATTCTTGTCTCTCTCCCTTACCTAAAACCAAATTAAGACATAATTAAAAAAAAAAAAAAAATGGACTTGAAGAAAGATTGTTTTTCTTTCTCAGCAACAAGCACAAATGTATTCAGTTCCTTCAAACTGAAACATAATATAAAATAAAGTGAGGAAACTTAACCACAATCTAGTGTTCCAAAAGAACTATTTTTAGATTATTATTTAACACAGAAAGAAAAAAACAAATAGAAATTCCCCCAAAAAATAAGTAAAGGAAAAGGCTGAAAGAAAAATTAAGCATATAATGTTTAACAACTGGCTCCATGAAAAAAAATGTTATTATAAACTTACACAAAGAATGTGCAGTGTGCAATTTTAAAACAATAAAATACATAATAAGTATATTATATAAAATCTATAATAATAAAAATATTTTTATTATAAAAATTAAACATAGATGAATACTTTGTTCATTTTTCTGCTTTTCTTAATTAAAACTAATTCACTTCAGTATTTCTCTTTGTTAAAACAAGCTACAATCCTAATTGTAAAAAGTTACCTCTAGGATTTGGGAAAAATGTTTAATTTAGCCAATATTTGAGGATTTTTTTCTAAAACCACATGTAAAACATAAGAAAGTATATAACTTCCAAAGGACTCCCATCCCATCATTTTTACCAAAATTGAGTCTATTTGTATGGAATCACATCACTAACTACAATATATCTATAAATTTCTTGATGAAATGATGGACTCAAAAAAAAAAAAAAAAAAAAAAAA